>CAUYSK010008607.1:0-28424 GCA_963575035.1 Avahi laniger
AAGACATGGTGGGATTTATAGGGGGGATGCTTAGGTGAGCCCCAGAGGAAGGCTGCTAGACTCCACTGACATGAGGCAGACTAAGAACAGTCTATACTTACTTTAAAGTCAAACATCTTCAAAATTAGCTTATTAACAAGATCGGAAGAATGGGCTCCACCTGTACTCACCATCAAATTGGCACTAACTAATTAACATTATGGTGCTCACATGGCAGTAATATTCTCCAGGGATTAGGGGGATGGGGGGGTAAACTCACAAATAAAGGACATGGGGAGCATTGTAGAGGGGAAGGGCATGCTTCTAACCCTCACTTGGGTGAGGCAAAGACATAAAATGTAACGAAAATGTTTGTATCCTCATAATACCCCGAAATAAAAAATAAAAAATAATAAAAAATAAATTAGCTTATTAATGACTATAGATTAGGAGTTTTCTTTCGCCATTCATCATCTGTCACAGACCTCATATTAGTGACTATTATTTATTTATTTTTGTTGTTGTTGTTTCCTTTACAATGAATACTGAAGAATGAGTCAGTATAGCTGTAGCGAAGACTGGGACACTTCTGTCATGGCCAGAGAGAAGATGGTTTGTCTGGCCAATGTCCTGTCATTATCAGGCTATCCATTAGAATTGACTATCGTGTGTTTGTTACTTGAAGCTGATGAATAATAGGCATCTAACACATGGTCCAGAGAAATAAGGCAACATGTCAATCCATTTATCAAAACTTCCAGACTCCTACTTTAGAACTGTGAACAGTTAAAAATTGCACTAAAGTTGTTAAGAGTTAATCTTAGGAAAGTTTATTAAACTCAAGGATAACTAGTTATCAAAAAAAAAAGTTTCTTTAATTTACCAAAAAGTGATACTAGTCTTTGAATTGCACTGTGTTTGTAATAATCAACTGAAACATCTGGAAAACTCTCATTCCTGCCTATTTTACAAATACATTCAAATTATCACCGAAAAAATGTCAAGAAATGACAAGGTAAATGAAAAAATATTATATTCTTCTAGTGCCCCAATCATAAAGCCAATAATTTTTGAGTCTGGTATATCAAAAAGGTGAACAAAATTTTATTAACAGTGGGAGGTGAGTTATAAAAAGGAAAAGATAGTTTAAAAATATAATTTAGACACCCATATAGTTTACACAGATGAATTTTTCTAATATATACTGCTCAAATGAAAGAAAATGTCTTGATTCCCTTTTTTTTTTTTAAGAACATGGAAAAGAATTTGTAGATCACACTGATTAGGTAATGATCTGGAAATTAAAGGATCTGGGTTTTAATCTCAAGCCTTGAAATGAATTCATCATGTGGTTTGGGGAAAGACTTTAATCTGCCTCACCTCAGTTTCTCCTGATGAAATATCCAGATTATATGATACAGCATGATTCACCAAACAGAAAGCCGTTACAGATAACAATGCTCGCACATGCAATCTCGAAGGTTAAACTACTTTCAGCAGTTTGAAGACCTGAAACACTAGACAGAGAGCAGTATGACAAATAGGACAGTTCTTTGTGTTCTAATGGTGTTATCAAGTGTGGGACGAAATAGCCTCATGTATTTGCTCATTAAACAGCCGAATCAGGCACAGAACCTGACTTCTCTTTATTCCATATATAGGAATATGTTCATTCTTTCGGCATATTCCCCTGAAGCTCTGGCATTAA
The DNA here is from genome assembly GCA_963575035.1 of Avahi laniger. Taxonomy (NCBI): domain Eukaryota; kingdom Metazoa; phylum Chordata; class Mammalia; order Primates; family Indriidae; genus Avahi; species Avahi laniger. Next base: position 1,688 of record CAUYSK010008607.1, read on the forward strand.
AGCTGATGGTCTATTCTGAGGTGGCCCACAAAATACTCTTTCCTCCTGCCTCCACTGTCACTCTGCAGTGAATCCCAGCCCCAGCTACCCAGTCCCCAGTACTTTCTTCAGACCCAGGACAGGAAGAGAAATGCGCAGGAGCACTAAATCCCTGCCGTACCAACCCTTGGGCTCCCTCACCAAACTCCAGGGCAGTCAGAGGCCAGCACCCAGACATGGGCATCTCTCTGCCCCTAACACCTGCCAACTCCTGCCTAAAACTATCCCAAGAATGCTGGGGTCCAGGGAGCGTGAGTGGGAAAAGGGTAAATGGCAGAAGGGAAAACACAATCCTGGTCTCAAAGCAGCAATAAAAATAAAATTAAACCTTCACACACACACATAGGATTCTTTATGTCTTCAATTGAAGTTGCCTGAGTACTTCACACTGGAACTACGTGCAAGAGGATTTTCTGAAAAAACAAACCACACACACAACAGACCTTACTGCTCCCTTGAAGGGGCTTATTTAAGGCAAAACAAGGCCTCCCATCATTCCTGTGAGAGATCATTGTCCCCCTTGTTGCCACAGCGCCCTGTGAGGCTGTGGGAAACAAATGACCTCAGAGGCACTGGAGTATGTGTCACTGCAAAAGAAAAGAGAATGGAAGGGGCTGGGGTAAGGGGGGCTGCTGGCGAGCGGAGCCCTCCACAGCGCCGTCCTCCAATGATATCCCTCCGGGCACAGCGGGAAGGAGGCTTGTCGGCCCCAGGAGGCTCCATCCATCCTGTAACGGGATTAGGCTCCCATTCCCCAGAAGCAAAGCTCTTTCTGGACGTCCTGCTGCTCGCCCTGGTCAATCTGGCCTCTAACTGCCCTCCCCACAAAGTGCCCGCAGATCGCCAGTGTCTCACTCTGTTTCATGGGTGTCTCGAGTCAAGAGGGGGCTCCTCTGAGGCCCCTGAGCAGCGAGTGGGAGCAGAGGGGAGAGGAGAAGGGCGCGTTCAGGGACGAGGGGGATGGCTGGGTCTGGTGGGTGTGAGGGGGGCGGGCAGGGGACTGACAAGGGCAATCTGGAGAGCAGAGCAGGGCCGTGGAGGGGGAGGAGAAAGAGGATGCGCGGATGGGGGGGGAAGATGGCGGAGCAAAGCAAAAGTAAATACGGAACAGACATTTACTTTGCCACAAACTGTGCGGGCGCGGGAGAAGGAAGGCCACGGTGGCCTTGCTCTCACTCAGAGCATGTGTGGAATAACAAGCGTGAGTCCAGCCGTAAGAGTGCCTAGCCACCGCACAACTTTCTCTGGTGGACTCAATCTCGTCGATTTGACCTCTTCTCCTGGAATCTCCGTGAAATAGAGCAGGCGATGTGATTTCCATCTGACACATGGGCACACAGAAGCACAACAGTTGTGGGCAGCCTCTGAGTCTCTACCTGCAACACCTACGTGCACGCGCACACCCTCCTGGCCCGCATCAGTTTCCAGCTCTCGCTGGTGGGAGAAACGCTTGTTAGAGCGTTGCATTTTACCCTCGGAGATGACACCAGGCCCTGGCCCTCCGCCTTGAACCACAGAGCTATGTCAACCACAGAGTAACAAACAAAAATGGGAAAGGAGGTCAGAGTGGGCGCGCACGCTGGAATGAGGCGGCATGCCTGATTCGGAGCCTGCACACATGAAGATGCTCCTGTTTCTGTACTGTGGAAAATTTAGAAAACACAAATAAACCAACACATTTTAGATATCACATATTAACGCATATATACATATATACACACACACGCACACATCGTATAGTTTATCTGTAAAATTCCTTTTATATATACATGTATTTTCTAAAGAAATATGTAGTGTGCAGGAGTATCTATCTCTTTTTACTGTTTAATCATCTATGTTAATGTACCAAACAATTACTCTATGCACAGTACCAATTTCTAAAAATATTAAAAGTTTTAAAAATTCTGTTTATCCATAGAATTTGTTTTGGCCTCTATAAAACAGGGAGACATGCTGTTTTGCAGTCTCAGGGCTAGCAAGAGTTGTAAGTTTGCTGAATATGAAAAAATATTTTGTACCAAAAACCTTTCTTCACAGTCTCAAATGTGGTAATGCAGGTTTTTGCACTAAGTTGGCAACTGGGAAATACTGGTTTGAGAGAAGCTGGATTCGCTGCACAAAGGCTCTGCCCATTTTGAGTTGTTTACCAGAAAAATGTCTCTGGCTGCCCTCCTGCCTCCCAGTGGTGTCTATGACTGTGTGAGAACCCCCGAGGCATTTGCCTTTCACAGATATACTCATTCCCATGAAAATACAAATAAGAGATAAGGATGAGAAGGAACTGAATATACTGCATTTCTATTATATTTCTTTTAGGCCCAGTGCTTACTCTTTTTCGGAGTGGTGATAATTATAAAAGAATATAGGCTCTGGAACCAGAAACTTGAACCCAAGCTCCCCAACATAACCTCTCTGTATCTCTACTTCCTTACCTGTAAAATGGGGCTGATGATAATACTTACAGCATCTGATTGCTATGAAAATTAGTTAATGTAAATGAGTTAATATATAAGAAATCCTTAAAACAGTGCTTGGTATATAGTAATAAATATTAGCAGCTGTAATAATTATTAATATTACTTAATGTATTTCTCATGGCTCACTCCCATTTAGAAATTTTAGTACCCCAGTCAAGGATTAATAAAAATAATGAAAAGAGCCAATTTTTTTTTTTTTTAAAGCTCACTATGTGCCAGGCACTAGAGGTCCTTTATATGTATTATATGTATTTAATTCTCACAACAATTCCATGAGGGAAGTTTGCAGGCATTTTATTATGGCTTCTGATAGATACACTATATTAGTTTGAACCATATGATGTGCTGATATTCAACCATTTTAGATCTATACAGCAGTGATTTCTTTTGTTTAGCCTGATTTATTTGGGCTAAACTAAGACTTCAAGGAAACAAGGACCGGGTCAAGGAAAGAAGATACATGGGACAAGGACCCGGAGGCTCTCCCTTTTCTCTGTCTCCACACCCCAGAGTTAAAACATGATGAAAGGATATGACTCTTAGGAGGAAAGCAGGAGACAAGATGATATTGGATGCTGAAGAAAAGGGGACTAACATCCTAAGGAACAAAGCTAAGAGACCAAGTGTAAAAGCTGTGGCTCTTGAAATTCCTGACAATATTTCCCCTGGCTCAGAAAACAATTTAATAGCTGTTCATGCATTCAGTAGGTATTTATTGAGCACCTAAGAAGAGGTCTTAAAATAGAGTGGAAATGAGTAAGACCTGATTTCTAACATTAGTTCAGCCATTTGTTAGCTATGTGATCCTGGGTGAGTTTCTTAACTTGTAAATGTCAGGGCTCAGAAAACAATACCCCAAAGTATGGTGCTTTGGCATGCTAACTATTTTGAACTAAAGAATAGTAAAAGGTCTCAGAAGCAGAGTCTCTCTCTGAACTTTTCCTGCCCTCCTCCTGCCCTCTTGTCTCCCATCTCCCCCAAAGGGAGTCATAGAAACCAGAATTCCTCTTCCCGAAGGTAGTTTATAGAAACGAGAACCCCTCTCCCCCAAAGCAAGCCATAAAACCTAGAAAGGTCACTCTCTCCTTTCCTATCTCCTTTAAGACCCTCATTCCAGAGGGGTCCTGCCCCATACCCGAGAGAAAGGAATGCTACAGGAAGGCCAAAAAGAATCTGAGCAAATACCCCTCAGTCTGTTACCATTAGGTCATATCACACTTCTACACAGCTGTCCATTCTTCATTGAACCTAACCATAAAAATAGACAGTTTTCCCTGGGTGTTTGGGTCTTCATTTCTGAAGGCTCCCATGTCATGTAAAACTTTGATTAAATAAATTTGTTATGCTTTTTTCGTGTCAGCCTGTCCTCTGAGTGTCAGCTATGACCCTTTGATGGATGAGGAAAGGTATCACAACTTTCTGCCTCACAAAAATCTCATTTCCTCATCTATAAAATGGAGCTAATCTCACCATGACGTGGGGTTGCTGGGAGGATTAGAGACAATGCATATGAATGAGACTTAGCACAGTGCCTAGCACATGGCATACAACCAATAAGAGTAATTGTTACTATTGCTACTGCTGCTGCTGATACGAATACTATTGCTGCTACTAGTACCACAGGCATTATGCTAGACACTGGAGGCTGGGCCCTGCTTTCAAGGATGCCAGCCAAGGAAAGAAAGAAGCATAGAAAGAATGATAAGATGTGCCCAGTGAGGAAGCTTAGTGCATTTAGAACAGCCTTTTATTGCGAGGAGGCCTTCACCCAGAGAAGGCTGGGGAGAGGGTATTTTAGGAGAGGGAGAAGCACCTGCGAAGGCATAGAGGCTGGAAAGGCATATGTGGGCCCGGAGCTGGGAAGAAGCTCAGTGTACGTGTGTATTTGGGGAAGAGGGATTGAGGAAGGATAAGAGAAGGTCAGAGTGGGTGGGCCACAGAACGGAGAAGAACAAGTAAGTGCATGTTCTCTTCCGCCTTCACCAGGAGTTCAAAAACGAATAAGGCTAGACATATTTTTAGGAGATTCTTCTTTTAACTGCCAAATAAATTGTTTTGATTGTTTAAGTGTTTCTTGTTTGAGGCCTAGGAGCCTAGCCCAGGCTGAGGAGGCTGAGTGCCCTGCACCCTGCAAGCACTGAGAAAGGTTAAAAGCAAACAAGCAAAAAGTATGCAGACCAAAGGCAAACTGGAGGATTTTTTTTTTCCTTTCTTTTTCCTTCTTTCAGTGTCTAAAAGGACTGGTCTCCAGAGTCTGTATTTCAAACGAAAAGAACAGACAGTTTTAGCTTCTAAATCCTGGCAGAGAAGAACCATCACCCTTTTTGGAAAAAGAAAAAACACACCACCCACAACTTTCAGCAACATTTTTGCCAGGAGCATTCAAAATGATTCCTTTGGGGTAGCCAAGAGGAGCCCTCAAAAGGTGAAAACACTCACAGATATATCTGGCTTCTGAGGGAAGTAACTGCCATTAGGAATTGCAGGGCCCTGCCTAATGGCAGCTGACTTGGCCTGGCCACCCAGCCCTGCTCCTCCACCCCCATGTTTGTAGGGAGCAGTTGTTTGTGTTTACCACTCACTACCTTGAAGCCAGTAGAGAGGGGACTTAGTTTTCATTCTTCCCCAGTGATTGCCATTCTCCTTTTCCCCAGTTCCCTGGAGCCCTCTCCCAAAACAACAAAATGCCCTGCTTGCCCCTGAGCTAAAAAGAATCCAATCACCCAGAAAGGGAGACTTTATGAGCTTTCTGGGAGCTCTGGGCGGATGGAAGGGATTAAAGCAAGGTGTGCTTTATATCTTTTGTAGTTTACTCTCCCGCTGCCTTATGGAGAAGCCAATTCCCCACTCTAGGACAGGTCTGCTTGTTCTTCTTGGTGGGTTCTGTTTTTCTTTCATGCCCCGTGGTTTTTCGTAAGGTGGAGGGAGGATGCAGTAAAACTCCATTTCAGACGCATCATAAAACTCGGAGAGGCTGGCCTATGGCAGTGTGGAGCAGATTGGGGGTGCTCCACTACTGCAGCTGCTCCTCTGCGGGGTAGTATGAATTAGGAGAGCTTTCCAGCAATTCTGTCACTACATGTTGAGGCTGCAGCAGAGGGTCACAGCTCAGTACTACCTTCTCTAGGATTGGCGTGTCTCTAGTTAGTATTGTGAATTTCTTCTTCTGTTAAGGACATTCAAATTCTATGGTATAATCATTAAAACAGGATATTCTTAAAATATCTTTCTAATGATTTGTCAATATTTCTTTACTATAGGCTTTCGTATCATACAATCCAACTAAAAAATAATTTACAGCCCAGATCCTGCATTCCATGGACAAACCAGACCATAACCCTCCCAGAGTTTTTAGACTGGACCAAACAAGCAAGTCACAATAGGAGAAATACAATTGAGGAATAAACATACAAAAAGATGCCCCATCTCTCTGGTAATCAAAATAAAGCAAACATAATAAGTAGATGTCATTTTCACTCAAAAGACTGAAAAAAAATTTAACTGCTAATGTGGGCAATAGGATGAGGGACCAAGAATTTGCAAACACTACTGTGGACATGCAAACTGATATACTCCCCACAGGCAGTTTGGCAATACACATGAAAATTGAGACATGCACAGAACCTGTCAATGTCACTTCAGGAAGCACTTTTATGGTGCTTCTCAGATATTGCATTTTTTAGAAATTGAAGGTTTACAGCAACCCCAAGTCAAACAAGTCTATTGGTACCATTTTTCTAACAGTATGTGCTTATTTCGTGTCTCATTTTGGCAATTCTCACAATATTTCAAAATTTTTCATTATTATTAATATTATATCTGTTGTGGTGATCTGTAATCAGTGATCTCTGATATTACTATTCTAATCATATTGGGGCATCACAAACTGTGCCCATATAAGATGATGAACTTAATTAATAAGTGCTGTGTGTGCTCCGACTGCTCCACTGATAGGCCATTCCCTCATCTCTCTACCTCTCCTTTGGCCTCCCTATTCCCTGATTCACAACAATATTGAAACTTGTCAATTAATAGCCCTACAATGGCCTCTAAGTGTTCAAGTGAAAGGAAGAGTCATATATCTCCTATAGTAAAGCTAGAAATGATTCAGCTTAGTGAGGAAGGCATGTCAAAAGCTGGGACTGTCCAAAACTAGGACTAACTCGGCCTCTCGAGCCAGTCAGTCAAGTTGTGAATGCAAAGGAAAAGTTCTTGAAGGAAATTAAAAGTGCCACTCCAGTGAACACATGCATGATAAGAAAGTGAAACAAACAGCCTTATCGCTGATAGGGAGAAAGTTTGAGTGGTCTAGATAGAAGATCAAACCAGCCACAACATTCCCTTGAGTCAAAGCCTAATCCACAGCAAGGGCCTAATTCTCTTCAATTTTATGAAGGTTAGGCTGGGCATGGTGGTTCATACCTGTAATCCTTGCACTTTGGGAGGCAAAGGTGAGAGGATCACTTGAGGCCATGAGTTTGAAACCAGCATGAGCAACAGAGACCCTGCCTCTACCAAAAAAAAAAAAAATGAAGGCTGAGAGAGGTAAGAAAGTTGCAAAAGAGAAGTTGGAAGCTGGCATAGGTTGGTTCATAAGGTTTAAGAAAAGAAGCCATCTCCGTAACATAAAAGTGTAAGGTGAAGCAGCAAGTGCTGATGGAGAAGCTGCAGAAAGTTATCCAGAAGATTTAACTAAGATAATTGATGAAGGTGGCCACACCAAACAACAAATTTTCCATATAGACAAAATAGCTTTCTATTGGAGGAAGATGCCATCTAGAACTTTCAGAGCTTAAAGATGAGAAGTCAATGTCTGGCTTCAATGCTTCAAAAGACAGGCTCACTCTCTCGGTAAGGACTAATGCAGCTGGTGTCTTTAAGTTGAAGCCAGTGCTCATTTACCATTCCAAAAATCCTTGGGATTTGTGAATTATGCTAAATCTACTCTGCCTATGCCAGATAACATCACATCTGTTTACAGCATGATTTACAGAATATTTTAAGCCCATTGTTGAGACTTACTCAGGAAAAAAGATTCCTTTCAAAATATTATTGCTCATTGACAATGCACCTGGTCACCCAAGAGCTCTGATGGAGATGTACAAGGAGATTAATGTTGTTTTCATGCCTGCTAATACAACATCCATTCTGCAGCCTGTGGATCGAGGAGTAATTTTGACTTTCAAGTCATATTATTTAAAAAATACATTTCATAAGGCTATAGCAGCAGGTAGTGATTCTTCTGATGGATCTGGGAAAAGTAAACTAAAAAACTTTTGGAAAGTATCCATCATTCTAGATGCCATTAAGGGCATTTGTGATTCATGAGAAGAGGTCAAAATATCATCACTAACAGGCATTTGGAAGAAGTTGATTCCAACCCTCATGGATGACTTTGAGGAGTTCAAGACTTCAATGGACGAAGTAACTGCAGAGGTGGTAGAAATAGCAAGAGAGTTAGAAGTAGATCTTGAAGATGTGATTGAGTTGCTGCAATCTCATGATAAAACTTGATGAAGATTTGCTTCTTACAGAAGGCAAAGAAAGGGATTTCTTGAGATGGGATCTACTCCTGGTGAAGATGCTGTGAACATTATTGAAATGACAACAAAGGATTTAGAATATTACATAAACTTAATAGAAAAAGCAATAACAGTGTTTGGGAAGACTGACTCCAATTTTGAAAAAAGTTCTACTGGGGATAAAATGCTATCAAACAGCATCACATGCTACAGAGGAATCTTCTGTGACATAAAGAGTCAATCAATGTAACAACCTTCATTGTTGTCACATTGCCACAACCACCCTAATCTTCAGCCACCACCACTCTGATCAGTCAGCAGCCATTAACGTGGAGGCAAGACCCTCCACCAGCAAGAAGATATGTGCTGCTGAAGGCTCAGATGATTGTTAGCATTTTTTAGTAATATTTTTAAATTAATGTACATTTTTTTGACATAATGCTATCGCACACTTAACAGACTACAGTATAATGTAAACATAACATTTATATGCACTAAGAAACCAAAAAATTCGTCTGTCTCACTTTGTTGCAATATTTGTTTTATTGTGGTGGTTTGGAATTGAGCTCACAATATCTTTGAGGTATGCTTATATATCCCAAGGAGATAATTAGAAAAGTTTGGAACTCTGGACATAAAATGATGTTCACTATAATTTTTTTAATGATAGTAAAAGACAGAAAAAACCTAAATGAACAATTATTGGGAAATATATAAATGGATAATGGCACAATTGTTTCATGGAATATTATATACAGCCACTATAATTAATGGGGTCAGTCTTTATTTATGGACAAAGATTTGTCCACAACAGAGTACTGAGTGAAAAAAGAAGGGTTGCCCAGCCAGTACAGTATGATTTCGTTTTCTAAAAATGACATATATGGATGTATTAGATTGGTGCAAAAGTAATTGTGGTTATAGACCATGAATTTTAAATCATTATAACTAGGCTCAAACACATCTTTATTAATCAAAATAGGAACCATTACAATCAACACATTTTTGCCAATGAGAAATAAGTTTGTTTATTCCTATAGCATAAAAATCTGTGCTTCGGGATTCGATGAACTCCTGGAAAGCATTTTCTGCCTCCTGCTGGTTGTGGAACCATTTTCCCCCAAAAAAAGTTGCTGAGATGCTTGAAGAAGTGGTAGTTGGTTGGCGAGAGGTCAGGTGAATGAATATGGTGGATGAGACCAAACTTTGTAGCCCAATTCGTTCAACTTTTGAAGCGCTCATTGTGCCACCGACTGTTGGGCATCGTCATGGAGAAGAACTGGGCCCTTTCTGTTGACCAATGCCGGCTGCAGGTGCTGCACTTTCTTGTGGTGCATCTCATCCAATTGCTGAGCATACTTCTCAGATGTAATGGCTTCGCTGGGATTCAGAAAGCTGTAGTGGATCAGACTAGCAGCAGACCACCAAACAGTGACCATAACCTTTTTTTGGTGCAAGTTTGGCTTTGGGAAGTGTTTTGGAGTTTCTTCTCAGTCCAACCACTGAGCTGGTCATGGCTGGCTGTTGTATAATATACACTTTTGGTCACATGTCACAATCCAATCAAGAAATGGTTCATTGTTTCATACAAGAAGAGAAGAGGACACTTCAAAATGACAATTTTTTTGATTTTTGGTCAGCTCATGAGGCACTTATTGAGCATTTTCACCTTTCCAATTTGCTTCAAATGCCAAACGACCACAGAATGGTTAACGTTGAGTTCTTTGGCAGCTTCTCATGTAGTTGTAAGAGGATCAGCTTCGATGATTGCTCTCAATTGATTGTTGTCAACTTCCAATGGCTGGCCACTGTGCTCTTCATCTTCAAGACTCTCGTCTCCTTTGCAAAACTTCTTGAACCACCACTGCACTGTATGTTCATTAGCAGTTCCTGGGCCAAATGCGTTGTTGTTGTGCTTTACAACCCATTTTGAATTTGAACAAGAAAATTGTTCGAATTTTCTTTTTGTTTAACATCATTTCCATAGTCTAAAACAAATATAAAATAAACAGCAAGTAATAAGCATTAGCAAAAAAATGAAGCTAGAAATGCACATTAAAATGATGTATAACATAACCACATTTATTTAAGAATGCATTCCAATATCAAACAGCAAATTTCAACAATGCTAAAATCACAATTACTTTTGCACCAACCTAATAATGTGTACATTCTAAGAGAGATTGGAGAGTTGTTCACCAAAATGTTATTTTTCTCAGCAGTATGATTTAAATTGACTTTTCCATTTTTCCTTTGTACTTTCAGTCTTTTTTAAAATGAGAAAACAGTAACAAGAATTCTATTTTCATTTTGGAGGTAAAAAAAATCCCAAACCACTGGACTAATCCCAAACTGTGACCAGCAATTCCCATGAATTTTATTTAGTCTGGGTCTGAAGAGGTATTTGCCAGAAAGACAACCATGGCCAGATGATATTAGAAAGTGTTTGTTAAGGTCAGGAATAGAATAGGGTGAATGAAAATCTCCAAGTGACATGGGTGGATCAAAATTGGAGAATATAACAGAGTCACAAGGCCAACGTCTACTTTACTTTCTGTTGTTTCCAGAATCAAAATGAAGCTAATAACAAAATGAAGGGTTAAACTTTGCAGACAAATCCTTTGGGTTCTAGATAATATTAAGGTGAATTTTAAAATGCTTACCCTACTTTGAGGGTATTAGAGCTAATCTACCACTCAATAAAATTTGTATTAATGTTTTCTTTATGCAACTCAAAGTTAAACAAAAAAGTTGTGTCTCTGAAAATACGCAACATAATAAATAGGACTTTAAAAATGCATGTGCACTAGTCCCACCAAAGCAAGAGTGCCATCTCTACTATTTGGAAGTAGGGTTTACTGGGCATCTGCCTGCACCCCTCCCATGATAAGATAGGGTCCTTCTCAGTCAGAGAGCTCACTTCACAGGAATTTTTCCTAAATGCCAAAAGGTACTCAGATACTACTCAGTATTAACTAGGGTTATCTCCTCCTTTTATAGAAAGGGAAACTGAGTCACACTGAGGCCAAAAGGCTTGTACACAGGCATGTCAGACCTCAGAGTTGAAATGGGACTCCCAATTTAAAATTCATTTCTGGTCCACTATTTTTTATTTTTCTTACCCAAATCATGAGTGAGCCCTGAGGCTAGCCCACAGTTTCCCAAGGGCCAACCTAACTCACCTCCCCCACCAAAGAGCATAAAATCTTTGGATTTTTATACTTGTGAGTACCCAGGAGTGACAAACTTCATTTTTCCAGTTTAAAACATTCTTGGACAATGCAAAATTTCTTATAGTAGGCATTCTGTCTATATAGCACCACAAATAGTAGTGACTATGGCTCCTTTTTCTAATATTCTTTATAACTTTATAAATAATCTCTTTGTCAAGAAAACATTACCACTGTAGTCAATAACTCTAAATCACTTTTTGTTTCATGGAAGTGGTGATGAGAAAGGATCACATGTTTGTTTGCTTAACATCACAGGTGGTTCCTGTAGTATGCACGTGTGATTTAAGCACATCCCACAGAGACTCATGGGCTTGGGGGTACCCCATATGGTTACACCAGTGGACAGCCTGAACTGCTCCAAAACTATTAGAACTATGCTTCTAACAGAAGCATAGCTATATGAACACAGGGAAGGTCTTCCTGAGCCATTCCCCTTACCCCTACTGCAACAACCAGACAACAATGGCTCAGGCCCCTCCCCTAAAACCCCACCCTCGGTGCTGTTAGGACCTGGATCCACCTCTGCCTCCAAATTTTTATCCTCTCTACTGTTGATTCCATAGCTGCCTAGAAACCCACCTTACTGAACCCTGGTCTTTTACCTCATCTTGCCAAAGTGCCACTGTGAGTCTTCCAAGGCAGATCTGGTTATATCTCTGTAACAACATTCTATTCCCATTTCCAGTATTTCCCATAAGCCCTCCCCTGCACTAATCCCTCCCTCACCCCTACACACATAGAGGCCCAGTCCAGCTGTTGGGACAAAATACCAAGGAAGTGACTCTGCTGGCTCATTTCCTCTCACTAAAATGCAGATAAAGTCCTTTGCAAATCCACCATTGCTACCAATGCATTACTTTATCTTTCACTATGGGGTTACGTAGGGTGACCATAACTCAGCATCTAAACTTTTTAAAGGGAAAGGGATGCTACTGGCAGTTATACCAAGACACCAGTTGCAAACCAGGACTGTCCTCAGAAACTGAGATGTGTTTTTATCCTGGGTCTAAGGAAAACGACACAAAATAGGGGGAGGCTAGGGAAGAGGCCCAGAAGGGGCTGTTTTGCTCTCAAGTTGCTTTCTGACATTGCTAATAATAAAAATCCTTAGAAACATCCAATGAGCTATGTAATTGCTTCAGGAATTAGAGCATCGAGGAAAAGTGTTATGGTTATACTCTGTAGGCTAAACACAGGGGGAAATAGCACCACCCTCCCTCTCCCCATCAAACCCTTTCCCTGGATCCCACCAGATCATCACCTGTTACAAGTAAAAGCAAGGGACACGGGCAGGCCAGAGTGAATGGATTCAGGCACAGACCTAGAAGAGCCTCAGGGAACCTACACTGGAAGGTGTCTTAGCAGCCCCTGGAGCTCCCTCTTTGAGGTCACTAAGCCCCTCCCAGTGACAAGGTAGAAAGTCCTGTCTCCTACTGCCTGGCAAGTGGGATGGGAGGAGGCTGGCGAAAAGTCCAGGCCCAGGCCTGAAGCAGCAGTGAGGGAAACCTGTCCTGGCATCCCAAGGTCCTGTTGAATGTAATGTCTCACAGAAAGGACCTTGGTCAGTTAGGGTCTATGGTGGCATCAGCCTAGGAACCTAGAAGCTTCTTTTGGGAACAGTGTTCTACAATCCAAACAATTACCTTCTGTGTGAACTCTTAGAGCCCATCTACTGGTCAGGAGAAGGGGTTAAGAGAGGTGTTTCCATGTGGACCAGGGAGTGGCCTGGTCACTTCCCAGGCTCTTGCCAGCTTTCAGAATGTATCATAGGAGGCCTCAGACCTGGTCACAGGGAAAATAAATTCACTTTGGCCATCATCACAATTGATAATACTTAGAGAGATATAGCACCACACAGTTGTTTAAGTCTTCTTGTTACTCTGTGCATTCGCCTCACCCAATACCATCCATTAATCAAATCTATCATTCATTCAATTAATATTTATTTGTCCACATTCATTATCAGCATCTAAACTTTTTAAAGGGAAAGGGCTGCTACTTAATTATCACCTACGGGGAGATGACTTCCAAATGTTTTTCTGCAGCCCAGACCTCTTCACTGAGCTCTAGGACTCCTCTAGCTTCCTGGAATGTCTTTTCAGTCTCAAAGATGCCTCAGATTCAATGTATCCAAGGCCAAGCTCAAAATCAGCCTTTGAATGAATTCCCTTGTCTTCATCCCTACTCCTACTACCTCAGTGTAAAAAACCCAGACTATCCCCCCTGGACAACTGCATCTGCCTCCCAGCAGGACTCCCTCTCTACCTCCCCATTCATTCTCTATACTGCAGCCAGAGTGATCTTTCTAACAAGCAAATCCCATCATCTTACCCTACCTCTTGCTTGAAACCTATCAGTGGCTTCCCTTTGCTCCTTGACTCTCTGGTCTAACCTGGGCATACCCTCACTCTCTTGCAGCTGCTCGCATGTGCAGTGTACACGCTGACTCCTCTCCATGGAACACTCTCCTCTAATCAGCGCCTGCTCTCCCTTCAGGTTGCAGGACATCTCTTCAGCAAAGGCCCGTAAAGTACGTTTGATTCTCCTGTAATGCTCTCTCTTAGCCAATGCACCCCTCTCCTTTGAGGTAAGGCTCAGGGCTGTAGTTTGTTAATTACTTTGGGCTTCTTTGATTCATGGTTGTCTCTCTATTTAGAACATAAGCTTTGTGTGGGCAAGGGCCATGTCTGTTTGGTTTACTCTAGCATTCATTAAATAATTATTGAATCAAGGAAAAAGGGAAAGAAGGAAGGAGGGGCAGGAGGGCAAGGAATTATTTCCATATTACCTCAACATGCTCTGTACTTTTCTACTTTTGGACTTCTATCCATACTGTTCCCTTAGCCTAGCAGATTCCTCTCTCTCCTGCCAGTTAAAACCCTGTTCTCACTCAAAATGCCACTGTCCAATGTCTGTCCTTTATTTCTGGCATTCTTTGAGTCTGGTCTGGACAAGGGTGCTTTATATACACAGTTACCTTTTGAACAAGGTCTGTGTCTTATTTGTCTCCATATCCCACCAACTTCAGGGCTTAGGCCAGTGCCTTCTACAAGTTTACTGAAAAGACTTGAATTCGGTGGAGCCACTGATGATAAGGCTGGATTCCTTTCCTAGAGTTAAGAGACACCATGTTGTATAGCCACACTACTGCCTGTTGCCATTTATGACTTTACTGAAGTCGTACTGGCAGTTCTGCTAGATTCTCTCACAGAAGAAGTCGAACAGATATGATTCCTATGTTCCATTATCTAAACTAGAGAATGATAATAAGCCAAATACTGAAATGTAAGCACTACAGTAAGCGTGTTCAGCGGGTTTGAGGAATGGAGGCAGAGGGAGTGAGAGATCCTGAGCAACCATTATCTCCCCTTCACTAAATCAGGGAATCTGTCTATCTGCACTTAATTCTATTCACTTAACACTGGCCTAAAGAAAACTTGTTTTAGTTTATCCATCTGCCTCATGGTTGCCACAATATAATTTTCAAATGAAATTTCTAAATGCAGACCACACACAGTATTTCAGTGGACCTAGCATTGATTTATGCTAAGTCTGGGGGAAGGGAGACGCTCTGAAGAAAGATGCTTCGCCAGCAGTTTTCTGACTGCTAGTCTTTGCTTGCTCTGTTATAGTAACATACAGATGTAAGTTAGTGTCTCAGTTACTTCTCGATTTGGCCCATTCAAGAGTAATATCATCTCTGTTATACCAAGTAAGCATGAAAGTCAAAACTATGATTCCTGAGACAACTATGGTGATAGAAAATAAATTAAAAGGCCCTTGCTTGCTTAGCCATCATTCTGAAAAAATCAGAATGCAATTTGTTGGACAGATTCTATAATCTGCAGATGAAGGCAGTTATAGGGCTCAAGTTTATCCAGCGTTAACAAGCCCTAATAGTCTAGTTCAGCTCAGACATAACAAACGGAAATGGCTTTAAATTATCCTTCCCTAGAGACATGATTTCATAAGAGAACAAACTCTATATGCGCACAGAGAGATTTCCAATGTAAACATGTGGTGGAAGCTAAAAGCTGCAGCCGGGTTTCAAGCTTGGATACGCCAATGGCAGGGTATTTGATTTCAAAGACACCGATTTCCTCCCAGTGCAATAGCATGTATGCTTTTTTGCTGACTACACTTTGAACTGCAGAATACACACAAGCTTGCATATATGTGTAATTTTATAGTTTTCTTTCTAGCTAGGATATTAATAGATTTTACTTAGCCTTTCCATGCATAAGTATGACTGGGATACAGATGCTTAAGGGATAAGGTTCCTCATGGAAAACACAAGGCTCACTCATCACCTGGGCCATGTGAAATGCAGACTAGCTTTTAAGGCTTTGGAAAACACAAGGTGAGCAACTTGGCTCTTCCAAATTCAAGCAGGATATCAACCAAGATCCCTCTAAATATGAATAAGTAGGGAAAGGAGAATTCCCCTGCCCTATAAAGAGGACAGAGCATCCTAGCTTGTTCCTTTTGGGCTAATCAGGTCTAAAAATCCTGCAACCAAGATTTTACAATGACAAAATCAGCCAATGTTCATTTGGGCTCTGCATGAAATGAAGTCTATCTCCTGTTTTTATGTGGCCCGTGAGCTAAGAAGAGCTGTTATACTTTTAAATAGTAGGGAAAAAACACAAAAGAAAAATAATATTTTGTGACATGTGGAAGCTATATGAAATTCAAATTTCAGTGTCCATAAAGTTTATTGGAATGTAGTCATGCTCATTTACTTGTTCACATATTGTCTATAGCTGTTTCGCACTACAATGGCAGAGGTTAGTAGTTGCAATGAAGACCCTAAAATATTTGTTATCTGGCTCTTTGTAGAAAAGCATTGTTGATGCCAGATTTAAAGTATGAGACAAAGGCAATGTTAATCTTCAACTGCTTTTATTGTTTTTAAACAAACATATGCATTATACCTAGAAGCTCACAAGTGAGTTAAATATCCTTTGTACTTATACCAGAATCCACTTATTCAAAGTTGAATACCTTTGTACAGTTTTCCCCTCAAATCATCAAGTCATACATGAACCATTTACACCTGAGATCACAAAGAAACCACAAGTGAAGAAATCTTAATTTTTATTAAAAAGTTCCTGAATTTGAAAATATTGTATGACTGTAGCCCAGTGGGCACCAGCTTGCAATCTCTGAATTAGACCATGAGTATACTATAGACTCTTCACTTTTCAGTCAATATAAACTGTTCTTGCTACCATGGCAGGTCTAAGAAAATTGTGCTTTGCAAAGTACCTTACATTTTTATATAATTTTTAAAAATTAAAGTAGTCTACATTTATCATCACAGTCTGGTACAGAAGGTGTATTCATTTCAGTGACATGAACAGCTTTGGACTGTAAACTCTTTGAGGGAATGCCCTTTTCACTTAACTTTTCTCCATGCCCTGCCAGACCATAGTCCATACAATGGTCACTTGGTACTTGCTGACTTTACCAGCATTTTTCGCTGTTTGATTTTGCTCTTGCCCTGTTGATTTTCAGGGCCTGAATAGAAAAATTCATTATTCCATCCCTGCCCTGGGGTGGTACACATTTAAATTGCTCCAGAAAGATGAGGTTCTCTAAAGCTTTAAAGTCTTCTCTCAAACCACATAGATATCTTCTGCTTTGGATTCCCATGCAATCTTTACTATGTGTGGGTGTTACAATAAAGACCAAAAGTGACCACCAACAGCCCTCTGTACCAGACAAGGAACAAAGGCTGCTATTAATAACATCAGTAGCTGAAACTACTGTAGGCAAAGTCTGCTGCTGTTGATCTGTTCATAAGATTGCTGCTTCTTCTTCCTTCTTCTTCTTCCTTTTTTTTTTTTTTTTTTTTTAGAGGCAGTGTCTCACACTGTCACCCAGGCTAGAATACAGCAGTGGTACAATCATAGTTCCCTGTAGTCTCCAACTCATGGGCTCAAGTGATCCTTCTGCCTCAGCCTCCTGAGTAGCTGGGACTACAAGCACATGCCGCCAGGCCCAGCTAATTATTACATTTAAAAAAATTTTTTTTGTAGGGACAGGGTCTTGCTATGTTGCCCAGGCTGGTCTAAAGTGATTCTCCTGCCTTGGTCTTCCAAAGTACTGGGATTACAGGCATGAGCTACTGTACCTGGCCAAACCTGCTTCTTAGAGCCAAATCTTTGCAATGCAGGGGACCCCCAAACATTTTGTGGGAAGAGCTAAATCTATTCCCCAAAGTTAAAGAAAGTAAAGGAATGCTGCTAAGAAAAATTTCTAAACTGTTAATCTTTCGTGCATATATAACACGCGTTTAGTCAGCAAAACTTTATGGAATATTGCTAAAGTACCAGGTACAATGCTAGGTGCTAGAGAAAACAGAAGGAGCAGGATTTGGACTTTGTCCCTTGTAATCTTTCAGTCTTGTGAAGGCAAACATTGTTGCAAACAACTCATAAAAAAAAAAAACAACAAAACAGAACCTGAAACTGTGTTGAGAACTACAAGGCAGGGAAGGGGACACAAGAAAAAGAATGCTTGATTCTTTCTGAGGGTGAGTTGTGAAAAAAGCTCCAGAGAGGAGGTGGCACTTTGGTTAAGTTCTGAAAGCTGTACCGGCCTTCGGGGCAGGGGAAAGGCAAGGTGGGAAGGGATAAATTATAGGCAGAGGAACAGTAAAAGCAACTCCAAAATGTGAAATAGCCTAGACCATAAGAAGTACTCTGACTAATTCACAATGGCTCTAGTGTATGTGTGTTGGGGGCAGAGGGACGATGGGGAAATGAGGCCGAGAGGGAAACCATTCAGAGAGATACGGCTGGAGAACTCGCAGCTGCCAGATCCTTGAGGTCCCTCTGTGTATGCTAAGGAGTTTGGATTAAATCCCAGAGACAGTAAAAAGACACTGAGAAATTTCAAGTGCAAAAGCAACACAATCACATTTTATGTTAGAAAAAGCATTTTGGCCATGGTGCAGAAGAGGGAATGAAGAACTCTAGAGTGGGACTGCTGGACTATTTTAGGTGAGAGAAATTCAAGGGGTGAATTTAGACAGTGGGTGTCGGGCTGAATAAGAAAGGTATCAAGGAGGAAATCTTAATGATTGAGTGGCTCAGGGAAGGGGCAGAACAAAGGAGAGGAAGTTAAGCTGATCTCAAGTTTCTGGTTTGGTGACCAGGTAACTAGTGGAGTTATTCACCTTAAGAAGGAATAGAGGAGGAGGAATAGGATCTTTTTTGCTTAAAAACAACAATAAGAAATCGGTGCCTTCCTAATTATATTCTAGGCTAGGAAACCATATTAAATGAAGCTGTGCTTCAGGGTGTGTTGGAAAATTCTTTTTCTGCCCTTGTGGCTTTTGAATGTCGTGGGTTAGAGTATCATGCCAGAGACGAAGCCACCTTAACTCTGTTTTGGAAAAAGATGGGATATAAATAAATAATACAGAAAATAGCAACACATTTAGTTTTTAATCTATTTTCTACACATATCCAAAGACAAATACAGGATCTCCCTGAAACTCTTTTGTGAGGTTTGAGGGGACCATTAAATTATACACCTTTTCCACAACTGAATTCTGAACCCATCAAAAGAGACAGAGGGGGGAAAAGCTACATGACATTGGTCCGGGTAACGAATTTTTAGATTTGATCCCAAAAGTACCGGCAACAAAAGCAAAAACAGAAAAATGGAATTACATCAAAATAAAAGGCTTCTGTACAAAAAGGAAACAATTAACAGAGAGAAGAGACAGCCTATGGATTGGGAGAAAATATTTGCAAGCCATATATCTGATAAAGGGTTAATAACCAAAATATGTAAGAAGCTTAAACAACTCTAAAGAAAGACAACAAATAATCTGATTTTAAAATGGGCTAGGGACCGGAACAGATAGATATTTTTCAAAAGAAGAAATACACATGGGCAAAAGATATGTGGAAAATTGCTCAATATCATTAATCATCAGGAAAATGTAAATTAAAACCACAATGAAATATCACCTGCTGTCAGAATGGCTATTGTAAAAAAAGACAAAAGATAAAAATTGGATGAAAATGGATATAGAGAAAGGGGAACCCTGTTTACTGAAAAACTGTGCAGTTTCCTCAAAAAGCTAAAAATAAAATTACCATATAATCCAGCAATCCCAAGATTTGAAATCAGTATGTCAAAGAGATATCTGCACTCCCAGGTTCATTTAAGCACTATTCACAATAGCACAGGTATGGAATCAACCTAGGTGTCCATCAACAGATGAATGGATTAAAAAAATGTGGTGTCTATATATATATATATATTAACACAATGAAATACCATATAGCCCTGAAAATTCCACACTGTATTCACAGATAATAATATCACTTTGTAACCCATAAATATATACAACTATAATTTGTCAATTTATAATTAAAAATAAATTAAATAAATAAAAATGGAACAGCATAAATGGAGAGCAAGGGCTACATATATTTTAAAGATAGGAAATAGATAATCTCTCCAGGATTTGTTGTCCAAGTGGATTTGGGGTGAGCATCCAGAAGATGACAAAGACAGAAAACTCTGGGTACTTGTTGGTATTCATTCAAAACTGAACATTTCAAAAAAAAATCTACAAATATCATTAGGCCAAACATGGACATTTATGATTTTATAATACTTAGAAGCCACAAGTATTGACCATAACTAAATTATCTGCTCCCCACATGTCCTTCCACATGGTGACAAGGATAAACTTTTCTGTGTCTTTCTAATTCTTACTCCCATTTGATGAGCCATACTTTATGGTAAAGATTTCTTTTGCTTATTAAATTCAAAGCTAAACTCTTCATTAAAAAGAGAGAGAGAGAGTGAGTGAGTAGGTAGGAGATAAGGTATGGATGCACAGCAGCAATGGGGTTCCCCAAAACGGGATTAGGCAGTGGCCAGCAAGCCTCTATGGCTGGTGGAGGACAATATCTGAATGTGAGAAGTTCTTCCTTATCCCAGGATCATCAATCAGATAAGTTATTCCACTTTCCCTAGGGAGGAGTAACGAAGAAGCAGGGAGGCCAAGAGTGGCTTAGGGAAAACCCTTCCTCATAGAGTAAGGACTTTTCCCCTATGCCCTTGACTAGTAGGTTTTATTTTTTAAATTAACTTAAGCAGTAGATATGACAGAATTCAGTTCTATTCAATAAACATCAAGTAGCTTCTGTGTTCCAGGCACTGGACTAGGCACTGGAAATAAAGAGATAAAAGACAAACTTCTATATTCACATGTTCACATGCTATTTCTGGAAGATAGGCCAATGTTAGAAAGATAATCATGTGATAGAGTCTAGGGGTATGCAAAATATTTGAGGAGCAAAGAGGAAGTAATAATTCCTTGTACCCTAGGGGATTGGAGAAAATATTAAAAGTCACCGTGATTTTTCTTCTTACACTACATACGATATTTCAAGCCACACTTCTTTTTCATTAGCAAAGGTTTTTTTGTTTGCCACAAGATGCGAAAGTATACCTTGTGTGATTGTGTAATGTAGTGGTGGACATATGTTCTTCTGCCAGCCCAACATCCCTTCCTCCTTTCCTGATAACAGAAGCCTTCCTCTTCTTTGGAGAAATGCCCCAGCCCCACTTTGGGGACCCTGTCTTCCTGCCACCAGGGTAGACAAGTGATCCACTGGGCTGACAGGACTCTTTTTGAGGGTACTGGCTTAAAGTTGGAAAGAAAAAGAATCTCATGCCTCATGAGATCCTAAGTGATAAGGACTAGAGAAGATGCTTTGCTACCATGTGACAAAACCTGCCATGAATAAGACCAACAGGTGAAGAGCAGAGCAGAGAGATATTATAGAAAGACCAATGGGAACAATGATGACATTGTTGGAAATCTGCTTAGATCCATCCCTTAGACTTCCCAATTACATTAGCCAATAAATTCCATTGGATCTGTCACTTGTATTTATCATAAACTTACAAATTACTTTAAAACATTACTTACAGACTGCTTCTACCTTAGCTTTGACAGAAGAAATTAAGGTTCAGACTTTCACAAAACTTGATGAAGATGCTTACTGCTTTAATGATGTAAGGTATGTTCTAGAATTGTCAGTTATTTCATATATGACCTGTCATTTACTGATGAAGCTACTCTAATACAGTATCATTTATCGATTATCATTTTTAGCTTTTATTTTTCCTATAATATCATATTATAGCTCAACCGTTTACTATGTTTCTATGATTTATTTTATACAACATGCATTTTTTTTGGAATTATAATTTACTGAGATACAGTCACCTTGGTTCTTCTTGTCCTTTAAAGAGATCAAATTTATTTTCAATTCTAATTTAGTCATTAACAGTGGGCTTTATCTTAACATTCTCTCTGTCCAGCTCACCTTAGAGGCATCTGCAAGGTTAAATTGTTTTTGACATGTGGAAATCCTTGCTTTTTATCTTTCCTGAAGGCGAAAATATCAGCAAAATTAGAATTTTAAATTGTAGGAATGACTGATGCTCTAACTGTTCACATATACAGTGAACCCTATTTCCCACCTCTGAACCTATAAGGATGAAATAAGACGAGGAGCACGGGGAGATCTCTGAGCACCAAAGGCAGAGTGTTGCCCACTGCTTTCATATTTTACTTCCCCTTCCAGATTTAGATCTCTCAGAAAGCTAAGTGTCATGGATGTCTTTGCTATCCCATATATGCAAGACGGTGGTAAGATGGTGCAGGGCCTGGGAAAACTTCCCCTTTGCCTTCTGAAGGTTCACTGAAAATTGACTGACAAAAGGCAGATTAATGGGAGAAAAGGCATACAAAATTAATTAATGTGTACAGATGTGCAGAGAGTCACACAAAATTTGAAAAACTCAAAGAAAAGGACAGATTGGTTGAAGTTTTATACCATCCTGAGGTTAATAGAAAGAATAGGGGCTTGGAGCTTGGCAAGATCCTTTCTGGGAGGCAGAGAAGAGGGAAGGCGTGGCTAGCAAAGGCAGTCTTGTTATAGAGGTGAAACCTCGTAGGTAGCAGCCCTCAGAAAGAGTAAGTTTTGGTCAGAACCTCAAACGTGTCAAACTCTCGGTCTCTCTCTTCCAAGAGCTAATCCTTCCTAGATCTCAGCAAGGTTGAGGGGGTGGGCAGAGAAAGCCTGGCTGTTTATTTCACCAAAGTAGATTTTCTCTACAGATGAAAAACTCCTCTGCAAAAGGCAGTTTGGCAGGGCTATTCCTGTTGCCAGGCCCTCTGAATAGCCATCTCAAAATATGTCAAAGAAGTATATTTTGGCGTGAAATATTTCTGGTTTCCTTTAATGGTTAAAAAAAAAAAAAAGAAAGAAAAAAATTTATCTTCTTTTGTTGGAAACTCATTCCAATGGTTCAAAATCACCTGGAAGTTACTTCTGATAAATATTTCTAAGTAAGCACTATTAGTAAAATGCTATTTGAATACTAACCATGTGCCAGGCACTATGTTACATTTCTCCCAAAAGCATTTTTTTTTCTTAACGCTTGTGTGTGTAGACAAAGAAAAAGCAGCAACCTTTTCTGTAAAAGATCATTATATGGTCACATCTCAGCACTGTCTGTGATTAAACTACCTCAATTCCTTTAAACATTCTTTATTGTGATGATTAAAATTATATACATTACAGAAAATGACTGTGCCATTAGACTGCTATTTTACTCTACTACCTTTCAACTTTTACTTCTTAGGAGAGGCAGATTTCCCAAGGTTCTAATTTTCTCAACATTTAGAGTGATTCATATTTATAAGAGGGAGAACTCAGCACAAAAAGAAAACAGTACATTCAATGTTCATCTTAGTGGCATCTGCAAGATTAAATCAACCCCAATATGTGGAAATTGTTGCTTTTCACCTTCCTTAAAGGTGAAAATATCATCAATGAAGCTGAAATTGGAAACATTATTGGTATAGATCTGGGGTTTGATGGAAGATATTGCAAGTATAAAGACACACTTTGAAATATCTAAATAGCCTCCAATCTTAACCCACATATGGCAGCCACATTTAAACCATATTACCTGATTGTATTAAAGGGCAGACTCATCACCTGTGCTAGGCTGATCAGCTCCTCTCTAAGGAATTTAGTCTACCTGGGCTGGGAAGCTGAACTAAGGACATACGAACTGGGGTACTGGGCGTGCACCATGTTTGGCCATGTGCTTGCCAGGCAGTGAAAGTGGCCAGCTGAGAAAGAGAAAAGGAAGAAAGCACCTATACAGAGAGAAGCAGAAATCTAAATCCGTGAGGCCCTGAAGGGAGCCAGGCAGACAGAGAGCTACACCTGGGGAGCAGGGACTAGGTCTCCGGATCCTTGTCAGTGCTCTGGTCTTTTATGAAGCCCAACTGGATTTCATGCCCTAGGGTTCTGTGAGAATCTCCCAATTCCTTATGGCATGGCAAATTTCTCCTTTTTGTTAGGACAGTTAGAGTAGGTTTCAATTATTTACAAACAAACAAGAGATTTCTAACCTAGGCAATAAGAGAGTGGTTCTTTTCTTTTCTTTTCGAGACAGGGTCTCACTATGTTGCCCAAGCTGGGTTTGAATTCCTGGGCTCAAATGATCCTCCAGCCTCAGCCTCTTGAGCAGATGGGACTACAGGTGCACACCACTGCACCTGGCAAGAGAACGATTCTAAATTCAGGCTGAGCATCAGAATGCCCTGAAGAGGTTTTTAAAAACACAAACACCCCTGCCCTGTCCCAAGGGATTCTCATTCAGCAGATCTGGGATAGAGACTAGGCAAGGTGAAATTTTGAAAAGCTCAGTGGAGAGTGGAATGACAAGTGGCAGGTAGCAGAAAGCTAGGAATCAAAGGAAAAAGAACACTTGGACCAAGATAACAATGGCCAATGGGGGAGAAAAAAAACAACAAAAACCATAGGATGCAAGAGTGCATGCCACTTGCACAAAGCTGCATGCTGTAATGGCTAATTTTAGCATCTACTTTCACACTGAGCAAACTGTGGTCAACTTCAATCATTTGTCTTGAACATATTTAAGGTTCTAAGGGGTATTCAGTTTGGATTCACATATCAATAAACTATCCCCTAAAGCTTTAAATCTAAATCATTTTGTTGCCTGGAAGCATCAAATCTTTAAAAACATTATTTAGCTGGACAATTTTAGGTTGTGTGGGCTAGGCTAGGCACAAATGAAAATAAAATGTAAGTGTGTGCAAAAGAGGCAATTATGTGGGAATTTGGTACAGAAATTCCCCCCTGCACAGGAAGAAGTTGAGTCCAAAAGTTGATTGTATTCATCTGACAGCAAGATTAACACCCAAATTATGGAATAAATTAGTAAGGAAACTACAAATAACATCACCCTCTTATTAGTTTGACCAAAGAATTTATGTCGAGTTTAGACATGGATCTTTTCTGAAGTATATAAAAAAAATTATTGTAATATTTACTAAATACTTTTAAAACAACCATAAAAAGGAAATTTATAGTATTCTACTCTATAGAAATGCATCTTTTAAGAACTACATTATTTGGTTAAGAAGCACTGGGAACAGATAAAGCTATGGGTAGCTCTCTTGCAAACTCTGGGAATGAATTCTCCACCAGTGAATGGATTGGTGTCTGAAAGGCACAACAGGAACACAGCACTAGTTTTAAGAAATTGATACAGAAAAAGAGAATCTGATTTGAGACTTAGAAACCTCTCCTGTATAATAGATGTAAATTTGGCAGCAAGTAGAACTCTTTTCTCATCTTGTGCTAAGGTTCAAGGCACTTCCGTCAAAATGACTGTAAGAATTTGGGGGGGGGGAGCGGTACTTCTTTCTTTAAAAACTTCCAGAACCTGCCGGTAATTGATTGGAGTACATCACGATAGCAATCTGGGTACTAACATTTGTTGAACACATATAACAGACATCATTCTCACATACTGTATTTTTAACCCTCAGAATAATCCTTGTAATAGGTACTATTATTATTTTCACTTTTACAGTTAAAGAAATGGTGGCACAGAGAGGTTAAGTAACTTATTCAAGGTAAAACAGCTGGAAGTGCCCGGATATAGTGTGGCTCCTGATAAAGCTCTTAACCTTTATGCTATTCTGCTTCTTGAATGTAGTGACCACACAGACTTTTCACCTGTGTCCTTCTAGTTTCTTAAAGTATTGCTGGCCTAATGGATATTTCCACAATACCAAACCCATGGTGGGTGCCTGATTATCGATGGCGAAGTCACTGCAGAACTTCCATTAATTCCCATATGTCAATACTTTTGCTACTGAAAAATCAGTAGTCACAGATTCTGCCCTACATTACCTTTAATTTGTCAGGTGAATCTGAACAAGACTCCCAAGGCCCCAATTTCCCCATTTAAATAAAAGAATTATATTAGATGATTCCTGAGACCATTTTCCAACTCTATGAAATGCTATGGAAAAAATAATAAGATTTCAGGTCTCTCCTACAATTCCCCACGTTGTCAGGCCTTATCAGTGCCACTTTCACAGAGCTTATAATCAGCTCCAGACAGGTGAATTAGTCCTGGTGAAACCTGTTAGTATCATAAAGGAGAGCCAACTGCTTCAGGACTGGAAAGATGCAAATTACTGAAGGACTAAAGTATACCAACTGTACTAGTTAATGGCATGAATGGCTACCTTCTTTTTTAATTTTCAAAAAAATTTAAATGCAGAAAAGTATAGCGAAAAATGTAACAAACACCGTTTCCATATTTTCTTCAGTTTTTCTTTTATATATATATGTATATTTATTATATATCAAGTTGAAGTACCCCAATTACACGTCTTCCTCCATCGACAACCACTATTGGGAATTTGGAATATCTGCATTCCCGTGTTTATCGCAGCACTGTTCACAATAGCCAAGACATGAGATCAACGTAAGGGTCCATCAGTGGATGAATGGATAAAGCAAATGTGGTATATATACACAATGAAATACAGTTGTGGTTGTTGGCCCTTGAACAACATGGGCTTGAACTGTGCAGGTCCACTTATACACAGATTTTTTTTCAATAAAAGTTATACCGAGTGTGCCTGCCTCCCCTTTTACCTCCTCCACCTCTGCCACTCCTGTGACAGCGAGACCAACCCCTTCTCCTCGGCCTACTCGACATGATGATGAGGAGGAGCATCTTTATGATGATCCCCTTCCACTTAGTGAACAATAAATATATTTTCTCTTCCTTATGATTTTCTTAATATTTTCTTTTCTCTAGATTACCTTATTATAAGAGTATAGTATAGAATACATATAACATACAAAATATGTTAATTGATTATTTATTAATATGTTATCAGTAAGGCTTCCAGTCAATAGTAGGCTATTAGTAGTTAAGTTTTTTTTTTTTTTTTTTTTTTTGAGACAGAGTCTCACTCTCTTGCCTGGGGCGAGTGCCGTGGCATCAGCCTAGCTCACAGCAACCTCAAACTCCTGGGCTCCAGCAATCCTACTGTCTCAGCCTCCCAAGTAGCTGG
>CAUYSK010008608.1:0-39303 GCA_963575035.1 Avahi laniger
TTGTAGTCCCAGCTACTTGGGAGGCTGAGACAGTAGGATTGCTGGAGCCCAGGAGTTTGAGGTTGCTGTGAGCTAGGCTGATGCCACGGCACTCGCCCCAGGCAAGAGAGTGAGACTCTGTCTCAAAAAAAAAAAAAAAGATGGTTAAGATGGTAAATTTTATGTGTATTTTACCCACTTTAAAAAAATTATCCAGGGCTGGGCGCGGTGGCTCACGCCTGTAATCCTAGCACTCTGGGAGGCCGAGGAGGGCGGATTGTCTGAGCTCAGGAGTTCGAGACCAGCCTGAGCAAGAGCGAGACTCCGTCTCTATTATAAATAGAAAGAAATTAGCCAAACAACTAAAAATAGAGAATATTAGCCGGCACGGTGGCGTGTGCCTGTAGTCCCAGCTACTCGGGAGGCTGAGGCAGGAGGATCGCTTGAACCCAGGAGGTGGAGGTTGCTGTGAGCTAGGCTGACGCCACGGCGCTCACTCTAGCCCGGGCAAAAGAGTGAGACTCTGTCTCAAAAAAAATAAAATAAAAAAAATAAAAAAATAAAAATTATCCAGGGCTAAGGCTTTGGGGAAGAAGGGTCTTCCACTGCTGTTTTGATTTCTTAACACTTACTGGTTTATTCAAGTTTGTATTTTCTCCCCATGGAATTTTTTTAGGAATTTACTCATTTCATCTAGGTTTTTTATTTTATTGGTATACAGTTGTTGATAGTTCTCTTCTTTTATTTTTAATATGCTAGATCTATTTTTTTCACTATGTCACTATAGATTTTCTTTAATTTTATTATCCTCTATTTTTTCTTAGTCATTCTTTCCAGAAGTTTTCTGATTTCATTACTTCTGACTTCATTATTTCTCACTTTATTACTCCTCTTCTTATCTTTTATTCTTTACCACATTATTTAATTTCTAAATATAAGAGTTTTTATTCTAATTTTATTGCATTTGGTTAAAAAACATAGGAAATATGATATTGAGCATCTGGAACTTTATTGAGGTTTTTTTATGGCTTGATACTTTGCTACAGAAAGTGTGGTCCACAGACTAGCGGTTTTGGCATTACCTAGAGATTTGTTAGAAAAGCAGAAACACAGACCCTGCCCCACCAACTGAATCAGAATCTGTCTTTGAACAAGACCTCTGCATAATTCACATGCACATTAAAATTTAAGAAGCACTGGCCTAAAACCTGAGCGAATGAAGCCTATCACATCAGAATGCCTGCACTCTTCTAAGGTTCTAACAACGTTCTATTTCTTCATCAAGGCAAGGGCACATGGTACTCATTATTAGTCTTTAAGCTACACAAATGTATTTCATATACTCATTTGGATGTATGTTTTGCAGTAGAAGGTAGTCAAAGAAATCTCATCACATAGGATATGACCAATGCAAATAATTTAATCACAGGAGCAGCAAGACGAACTTTCTTTATGCAGGTAGCTTTACACATGCCCAGATAGCTTCATTATAACTGGCCCCGATTCCTTATGACGAGCAAATTTCTTTTCATTGATGGTAAGATTCATCTCACTTTCAGAAAAGTTAAAAACGGGCAGGTCGGCTGGGCGCGGTGGCTCACGCCTGCAATCCTAGCTCTCTGGGAGGCTGATTGTTTGAGCTCAGGAGTTCAAGACCAGCCTGAGCAAGAGCGAGACCCCGTCTCTACTACAATTAGAAAGAAATTAATTGGACAACTAAAAAAATATATATAGAAAAAATTAGCCGGGCATGGTGGTGCATGCCTGTAGTCCCAGCTACTCGGGAGGCTGAGGCAGGAGGATCGCTTGAGCCCAGGAGTTTGAGGTTGCTGTGAGCTAGGTTGACGCGAAGACACAATAGCCCGGGCAACACACTGAGACTCTGTCTCAAAAAAAAAAAAAAAAATGGGTAGGTGGGAGGTCGGAAACTGACATTTTTAGAAACATGGTATTTACCGGGCCAGAGGCAGGAGGAATGCAGCCATAGTCTAATTACGACCCACAGTGTGGTTACAGGATGCCAGATATACCATCATGCTGGTAAAATTGAGAGCACCAGTGAAATCAGTGGTCTTTCCTTTTGTTACCCAGCCTATGGTGGTGAAAAAAAATGCTGGAACAAATCTGGGCACTGCAGGAAACAATGTAAAGATGAAGAAGCGATGAAAGAAATGTGTACAAATCATCGAGTCTGCTGCGTTCCGGACAGTAAAAGGCACTGGCAAGTTCCTGAGACACCTCCCACACGCTCGTATGATTTGACATCAGCACCATTTGATGCAATTTTAACACTAGTGTCCACTACACAGCACTTGGAAGTAAAAAGCGAGAAAGTCACAGTTAAGCAGTCTGAGGTAGTACATGCAACTGAGATCTCTCGCCCAGAGAGGTTCGTCACAGCTCAGAGTGACGAACCAGATCAGAGCCAGAGCACTGAAAGCATCGCGGTGACCCTCCCCCCATCCCATGTGTAATTCTAGATAGAAACAGCTGTGTAAAGAAGTCTGAGATTTTCACCGTTTCTAATGATAAACTCTTCAGTGCTCTTCTTGAAATGTCAAATTATTTGTACGACAGATTTTAACCCATTTTTAGCGTTTCTCATTTGCTGGTGACCTATGTGCAGCCTGATCACTAAGTTAAATATTCCAACACTGATCTTTTCGTGTGTCCTTCTGCCTCCCCAGTAGGTGCCTTGGGATATCAAAGGCATCCCTTATGTTAGTCCTGCCTCTTAATGGCAGCATAAGTGGTCAAAATCGAAATTCTAAATCTTCGCTTCTATAAGAGTAACCACTAAGACACTAAGGCTTTCTTTATAGAACAGTAGACACCTCGAGTGAAAGCAGCCATTTTCCTGCCCACGTACTGTGAATTCAAGCTAAGAGACTCTACGAGGTCCAGCTTAAGGTTATAAATTCTCAGCGGAGATTTTTTTTTTCTATTTGCTGAGTACCAAAGTTCAAAACCAGGCAATTTTCCTTGGAAACGTCTGTTGAAAAAGAAGGAATATATCTGGTTTATCCTGGCACAGTGTATATAACACGTTCGGGACTGGGATTTATGTAGGGGTTCTCCTACCAGACACACATTTTTTCAGATCCTAGGTACCGTCTCCTCTCTCCTGCTCACTCTCACCTCTGCCAAAGCCGTGGAAACCAAAGCTCAAGTTCACCTGATTCAGCAAATGCCTTTAAGACAAAAGCAAGCTCCAGTTACTGCCTTCAGAAGAGTGCCTGCCTTCCTTTGGCCTTAATATACTTGGCCTTAAATTCTTTCAAGGTCAAGGATGATTAAGAAGCTTCGTTGTGTATTTTCATTAAGTTTTTAAAATTGTTTTCAGTGGGAGGGTCAGCCTGGGTTCTAAGACCAGGATTCTTCCTGAAACAGAGATCCGGAGCCCATACTTGTTTCCAGATCATAAACTTTGTTGTTGGGATGAGTGACAACATTGAAGAAGGAGGAAAAAGGTAATTGCCAAAGGATGAAACCATTGCTCAACATCTAAAACCAAAATGCTGAAATGATTCTTTCTTAACAGCAGGAGAGCTATGCTGGTCAGTCACAGGCTCGTTAAGCAAAGTGTTGAACTTGTATAGTATGTGGGGGAAGAATCTGGGGGGAGTTGTGTTGGTTACAGATGTGGGAATGGGTTAATGACCACTTAGAAGTGTGTATACGGAAGTGAACCCAGAGAGCTGATTGGCTGATTTTCAAAGCCTAATGCTATCCTTCCGCTTTCGGAGGTGTGTTGACTGAAGGAAGTTTTCATGGATCGATGAAAAATGTTTAAAACTTTTCAAGGTATTCACTTGTTGTCATGGCCGTAGAACTACCAGCCATTTCCTAGGAATGTGGAGCATTTTTATTCTCAGAAGAGAAGAGGGACCCCAGAGAAATCCAATGGAACAAATGACAAAAGAGGAACCCCAAAAGATGATGGAGGAACATTAGGAGGAAAACAGAGAAAGAGTGAGGTCACAGAAGCGTAGCAAGTTCAGATTTTCAAGGAGGGAATAAACTATGGTGGAAATGCTGCCCAGAGGGAGATTGAGATACAAGTTGAGCAATGTCCTAAAACTTTCCAAAAGGAGGTCCACAGGTGACCTTGACCAAAGCCAGTTCAATAGAACAATAAGCACAAGAGTAAATTGTAATGAGTTGAGGAGAGTCAGAGAAATGGAGAAAGGTAGTGGGCGCAAGTGTGACTACTCTACTTTTGACAAAATTTGGAACCAAAGATAAAGAAAGAAATAAGATATTAGTGGGAAGTAAGACACAAAAAGTAAAATGAGAATTTTACATTTAAAAAGTTAGTGTTGATTGTAATTAGGAGCAGAAGCCTCCTAGGTTTTTAAGAATTTAAAGGATCTTGACAATCATCAACAGCATCCAACATTCAAATTCCTTTCGGCAATAACCACCGAACATAACCCTCAGCCCCACAACTTGAAATGAAGACAGCTTATTCCACATTACGACAGCCCTGCTGGCTCTGCCATGGAAGTTCTTCCCTGAACTAAGCCAAATTTGCCTGCAAGATGTCCACCTGCCAGCTGCGCACCCAGCCCACTGGTTCTGGTCCCCCTCTGAGTCCGACGGAGCACAGATTAAGTCATGATCCTGCCTGAACCCTTCAACCCTCCTTCACTGGACTCAAATACATTCTGTGTCCATCCTCATTGGCTTGTCTAGCCCCTCCCTAATTGTCACTCCAGCTTTCCAGCCTTCTCTCACATAGGGCTGTATCCAGAATGGGACAGACATGTCATCACACAAAATCCAGTCTCTTACTGTGATGTCCAGTGGATGAAAGACAGACGCGGTAGGAGATGCATGAGTTTTAATGAGGGGGGGTTGACAGAAGGTCTGGGTTCCCAGAGAGCTTAAGAATGGTGATCACCAGCACTCAAGGTATTTTTGGCCAGCGTTTCTCATAGGACCAGTCATTATTTTCTTCTGCGCCAGAAAGGCTTATCCTCATGTAGGACTGGAGGCAGCATGGTTGATAGCTTTTGCAATAGAAGTAGGGCTTTTCATCCTTTTTGCAAGAGTTTCTGCAGACTCCACTGTTACCCATGCATAGAAGAGCATGACGTCTGGCTGGTAAAAAAAAACACACACACACAGATAATTAATTTCCATTTAGCAGTGACATATAGGTACAATGAGTCACGGAGCATAATAAAAACCTCAAGGGTGACAGTGACTTTCACTTCCAGAAAAATGGAGTAAATGTATTTTTTCTATTTGTCCTGCTAAGTACGGTTTAAAACCCTGGGCAATACACATGAAACAAATATAAGAATACTCCGAAGGGTGAAAAAAAAAGAAGGCAGACCCAGCAGGGACCTCGGGACCTGAGGAATGAAACAGCCATGAACTTCCTGGGTTTTCTTTTTGTATGTCTTGGACCTGTGATGGAAAAGTTGAGAATTTGGAAACACAAATGAGTGCAAACCTAAAAGGTCCCAGAAAAAGTCTGCTCTTTCTAGCCAAAGGACCAGGAAAGGTGTAGCCAAGCAAGACAGAGCATTTTAGACAATAACCACTCTGCTTTCAGTCAAAAGCCACAGTCAAAACTACAGCCCAACTCGCATCTCCACCAAAATGACTGAGTGGAGTCTAGGCTTCTTCCCTCTCCAAGCAGTAAGGTGTAACCTCCCAGGGTGGCATCAGAGAAGCCCGATTCGGGGGCCTCGACTTCCCCTACCTGGCAAAAGAAGACATCCCTCCATCTCCCTGATAGGGTGGTGAGAGAGGAGGACTTTCTCCCTGGTCCTGCAGGAATGAGGAGCCCTCCCCCGCCTCCCTCCAGGTCAAGGGAAGCCCCGTGGAGAACCTGGACCTCCATCCCCACGTGGCAACACCACTCTTTCCTCACCAAAGCAGTGTCAGAGGAGGCAGGCTTACAAAAATCAACATAATACCAAAAATGTCCCAGGTCCCAGCAAAAATTACTTATGCTGAGTACCAGGAAAATCTCAGCTTGAATGAAGACAAATCAACAGAACGTGAGACCCATCCAAGTCGTGTCTATCAGTAGTTTATTCGTTTTAATTCTAATACTATTCCATGGCATGGATGTAGTAGTTTATTATTTAACCATTCACCTATTGAGGGGCATTTTGGTCATTTCCAGTGTTTTTTGGTTTTTGTTTTTGTTATTGTTTTAGACCATCTGATTCATTATTTAACAACCCCCTCAAAAGGAAATGTTTTTGAAAATACTTATAGTTTATAAATTAAAGAGAATCAATGTGATAATAAGTGAAGTTTTGGGATAAAATGATATGAAAATTTTAAAATACAATGGCCA
The DNA here is from genome assembly GCA_963575035.1 of Avahi laniger. Classification (NCBI taxonomy): domain Eukaryota; kingdom Metazoa; phylum Chordata; class Mammalia; order Primates; family Indriidae; genus Avahi; species Avahi laniger. Next base: position 6,299 of record CAUYSK010008608.1, read on the forward strand.
AAATAATGTTTTGTATCCTTCTACTTCCAGTAATAATAAAATAGCAATTTGGGATAAAATCTGGCAGAAGAAAGATGGAGACAGTTTTTTAGTTTGTCAGAAGGCCTCAAAGGCCAACAAGATAATGGAGAGTTGATGGGCCAAAATTTGAAAAAAGTTGGGGAAGTCACCATTTTTAATCTTAGGTGTTCTAATAGGTATGTAGCAGTATTTCATCCCGGTCTTAATTTGCATTTCCCTAATATTAATAGCTAATGATGTTGAACATATTTTTATGTGCTTATCTGTTATTTGTATAACCTCTTCACTGACATGTCTTTTTGTGTCTTTTGTCTTTTTCTAATTGGATTGTTTGTTTTTTACCATTGAGTTTCAAGAGTTGTCTCTATATTCTAGACACAAGTTCTTTGTCAGATACGCGGCTTGCAAATATCCTTGACCAGTCGTGGTTTGTCTTTTCAACCATTCTCTTCACGGAGTCTTTCACAAAGTGAAAATTTTAAATTTTGGAAAAATCCAATTTATCCATTTTTTTTCTTTTATAGGTTGTTCTTTTCATATCTAAGAACTCTTCACCAAGCCATTAGTCAGAAGATTTTTTTCCTATGTTTTCTTCTAGAAGTTTTATAGTTTTACATTTTTTACATTTAAGATTCTGATCCACTTTGAGTTAGTTTTTGTGTAAGGTGTGATGCTTAGGTGGAGGTTCTTTTTTTTCCTCCCTCTGTAGATTTTCAATTGCTCCAACATCATTTCTTAAAAAGAATAACTTTCTTTCATCAAACTGCTTTTGCACCTGTGTCACAAATCAGTTGGCTGTACTTGAGTGGGGCTTTTTCCGGGTGCCCTATTCTGTTCCATTGAACTGTGTATCTACTAATATCTCTCCACCAATACCACAGTCTCGATTACTATTGCTTTATAATGTCTTAACCTCTGGTAGAATAATTCTTCCAACTTCATTCTTTTTCAATTTTGTTTTAACTATTCTTTTCCTTTGCAGATTTCTCTTTAGACAAGGTATAGACAGAATAATCTTGTCCATATCTTTAAAAACTCTTATTGGGGCTGGGCGTGGTGGCTCACGCCTGTAATCCTAGCACTCTGAGAGGCCAAGGTGCGTGGATCGTTTGAGCTCAGGAGTTGAAGACTAGCCTGAGCGAGAGCGAGACGCCATCTCTACTAAAAAAAAATAGAAAGAAATTAGCTGGACAACTAAACATATATATATAAAAATTAGCCGGGCTTGGTGGTGCATGCCTGTGGTCCCAGCTACTCGGGAGGCCGAGGCAGGAGGATCGCTTGAGCCCAGGAGTTTGAGGTTGCTGTTGAGCTAGGCTGATGCCATGGCACTCTAGCCCAGGCAACAGAGTGAGACTGTCTCCATTTTAAAATTAAAAAAAAAAACTCTTATTGGGATTTTGATAGGAATTATATTAAATGTATATATCAATTTGAGGAAAATTAACGTTTTTACTAGTTGAGTCTTAAAAATATTAATATAAACATGGCATGTCTCTTCATTTATTTAGATCTTATTTTCTCTTACCAGTAGTCTACACTTTTCAGCATACAATTTCTGTACATGTTCTGTTAAATATATACCTAAGTATTTTATTTTGGGGGGAGTGATTCTGAGTGATATTGTATTAATTTCAGCGTCCACATGTTCATTGCTAGTATATAGAAATACAATTGATTTTTGTATGTTTATATTGTATCTTGTGACCTTGCTGAATTTCTTTATTAGTTTTAGGTGTTTTGCTTTTATATTTCTTTTTTATTCTTTTGTTCTGTTTTTTGTAGATTCTTTGGAATTTTCTACAGAAATCATTGTGGCATTTGCAAATAGAGACAGTTTTATTTCTTCATTTCTGATCTGTATATATTTTATTTCCTTTTCTTGCCTTAATGTGCTGGCTAGAAATACTCAGAATTAACAAGAACAAACTGTTGATACACACAATTTGGATGGCTCTCAAGAGCATTACTGCTGATGAAAAAAAGGCAGTCTCAAAAGCTCACATATGATTCCATTTATACGACACTCTTAAAATGACAAAATTATAGAGATGAGAAAACAGATTAGTGGTTGCCAGGGATTAGGCACAGTGACGGAGGGTGTCGGCAGGGAGGAGAGCTGGTATGACTTTAAAGGAGTACCAGGAAGGAGATCTTTGTGGTGATGAAACAGCTCTGTATGTTGATCATGGTGGTGGTTACATAAATCTTCACTTGTGATAAAATGGCACAGACGTATACACATATGTTTGTGTCATACATTTTATAAAACACTAAAGTAATAAATATTATAAATAGAAAAATTTTTAAAATAAGTATACCTATGTATTGTACCAGTATCAGTTTCCTAGTTTTTATATCATACTATGGTTATGTAAAATATATATAACCATTGGGGGAAACTGGATGAAGTGTACGCGGGACCTCTTTCTAGCAATTTCCTGTGAATCTATAATTACTTCAAAATAAAAAGTTAAAATATAAATAAACAAAATAACCTAAGGGGCTATACACAGATTAAAAGAACAGGATCTAAAATCCAGAAACCCTGGGTTCCAATCCTGGCTCCCATTTTACTTGCTGCGTAGCCTTGGGCAAGTTTCTGTACCTCTCTCTTCTACCCTTTTCCATCTGTGCAGTGTAGGCTGCAATAATACCTAATGCCTAGAGTTGTGAGGGTTAATTGCTTAATAAATGGAGAGCAATTGGGGACTGGCACATAGTAAGAACTAAATATATGTTAACTATTATTGTTGTTGTTTTTACTATCACATAAAATTTCTTTGCTGAAGGATTCATTTCTGCCTGGACTACACCTCTGAACACAGCTTGAGAATATTCCCATGAAATTAGGCAGACGGAAGTCCCTCAGTGGTAGCCAGAGGTGTTGTTGTTTTTGTTCTTGTTTTTGTTTTTGTTTTTGTTTTTTTTGGAGGCTGTTCACACATAGGAACAGAAGACATAGTCCCCAGTCCATGAGAAGCATTCAAGAAATGCTAGCCATTTGCATTATAATTATTTCTCTTTGGGATTGAGGTCTCCAAAACAAAAATGATCCTTTGATTGAAAAAATAAAATAAAAATAATGACCATTACCATTTGCTGAGTATCCATTATGAGCCCCCTGATATATATTAATTAAACCTTTCCTACGACCATCTAAAGTAGATGTCTTTGTTTCCTTTTCTTGCACTATCACACTGAGGCTCAGAGAGAAGCTGTGTTCTGGCAAAAGCCTCATAACTGTTAGAGGCCAAGCAAGGACTCAGACAGCACTCAGAGTGACTCTAAGCCCATGCCCTTTCTCACGCGCCACGCTGCTCTCTACATGTTAGGGCTTGGCTAGGGGAGGTCGGGGCCTCTGAACATCCGTTGCCCAGATCCACTGTTGTCAGTCAAGAGATTCAAAGAAGCTTACTAGACCAAAAACCATGCCCTCTCTGTCACGTCCTTGGGAGATAAGGTCCTTTTCCATCTTCCCTGAGGAGGAGGGCCAAGTTGCATCCCAAAGAAGAGTGGGCAGAACTGTACATTCTGGAGGGTGGGGCAGGCAGATCAGCCTACTTCATACTTCCCCCTTGGAGAGAGGCCACGGGAGCCCCGGAAAGGGGTTTCAGAGGTGCCCAAACTAACTCCCAAAGCTTTTGTTAGATGCTTTGTAGCTCCTAACACCCCCCTGCTTGTTGGTTCCATGTCACTCTGCACCTCCACACACGTAGCACCCACATCTACTTATTATCATCTTCCACGTTCACTCAGCCCTCTCCCCAGAAGTCAGAGAAGTTCTGCTTGTTAATCCTGGCATTGTCTCGAACCTACTTACGAACATAGGTCACTTTTCCCCTTTGAGCCTCAATTTCCCCATCTGTGAAATGGGAAGACAGGGAGAGGCTGCCTGAGAGTCTCACAGTTTGACAGCGGTTAACAATGAAGGAAGTGGGGGCAGGTGTGATGGCTCATGCCTGTAACCCCAGCACCTTGACAGGCAGAGGCAGGAGGATCGCTTGAGGCCAGGAGTTCGAGACCAGCCTGGGCAACATAGAGAGACCCTGTCTCTACAAAGGAAATAACAATTAGCCAGGTGCGGTGGTGCGTGCCTATAGTCCCAGCTACTTGGGAGGCTGAGGCAGAAGGATCTCTCGAGCCCAGGAGTTCAAGGTTGCAATGAGCTATGATGACACCACTGCACTTAAGCCTGGGCTGCAGAGCAAGACCCTGTCTCAAAAAAATGTTTAAAAATGAAGGAAGGAAGGAAGTGTGGTAGGGGAATTGGGCACTTTATCTCCCAAAGGAATAAGGAGTTTTCAAAATTTCACATTTCCAAACTCCAAGTCCAGAGATTCAGATGCAGACTTAAATGTCTTCTGAAAACTCTCCATGGCTCAATATTGAGATCTGAGCCTTTTCCTCACTCCAGCTTTCTATCTCCCCCCAGGTTGTCTCCATGTGTCCAGTGTTCTTTTTTCTTTTTTTTTTTTTTTTTTTGAGACAGAGTCTGGCTCTGTTGTCCTGGCTAGAGTGCCGTGGCATCAGCCTAGCTCACAGCAAGCTCAAACTCCTGGGCTCAAGCGATCCTCCTGCCTCAGCCTCCCGAGAAGCTGGGACTACAGGCATGCGCCACCATGCCCAGCTAATTTTTTCTATATATATATTTTTTTAGTTGTCCAAATCATTTCTTTCTATTTTTTAGTAGAGACGGGATCTTGCTCTTGTTCAAGCTGGTCTCGAACTCCTGACCTTGAGCTATCCACCTGCCTCGGCCTTCCAGAGTGCTAGGATTACAGGCGTAAGCCACTGTGCCCGGCCTGTTCTTAATAAGTGTTATTGACCGAGTGAATAGATAATGATTCATAATGAATGAATTTCAAATTGGGACATGAATGGCTGTGTGTGGAGAGGTTAATACCAAACCTCAAGTATTGGGGATCCTTAGACCTCCCAGACCACCTCCAACACTGTGAAGCCTGTGTGTTTTCAGAACAAACTAACTGAGAAATAATAAGCACCTACGTGAGCAAGACCTAGGAACACCTCTGCATCCTTTCTGACACTGCCAAGTATACCTGCTGCAGTGGTCCTTCACTCCCTCAGCCCAGAAGGATCCCACCCAGATTCCCGGAACCTGGAATCAGCTATGTGTGCCCCCACCATATCCATTCATGCCTTCACTCTTGAATTCATCACGCAGCTATTCCTTCAATCAAGAAACGCACACAAAATTCCATCCGTACCAAGCACCGGGCTTAACACCAGGCACACAGATGTTTATATAAGAGATTCTCAACCCCTAAGGATTTCCATCTAATATGTGTGCATTTGGGGGATTGATGGAAAGGGGGCAGAGCTCTGTGCAGGAACACGGCAGCCAGAGGGAACCAGCCCAGCCCACAATTCCCCTCTCTTCTCACCCATCCCCTGCTCTGCCCACAGCCTCCCCTGGCAATTCTCCTGCCTAGGGGTGCACACCCAGCTGGCCCCACCTTCCAGGGTGGGCCTTGGGCAAAGGCCCATGCAGTTTCTGGAAGCAGACACAAGGTTTCCCTAGGCAGGCAATCCCAGGAGCCAGCTAATCAAAGCACAGGCCAGGAAGGGGCAGGGCAGGCAGAGGCTCCAGGTGGGAATGTTCCCCTTGCCCCCAGCCACTCCTCACCACATAAAGAGGGACTGAGCCAGAGGAAGCCCAGAATAGGACCACAATCAGAAGAGTGTACTTTTCTTTCCAAAGTCTGAGAACAGAAATATTGAATTGAGAGCAAATTATCTTCCTGGATCAGAGTGAACCCCTTCTGTCTGTCTCTATGTCATGCACCATGCTTCACAAAACACTTTGGGTCCCCGATCTCACTGCAGGAACACAGTTCAGGGGTGAACAACTGTGTTGGATAAATGAGGCCCTGAGAATAGGATATGAGATAACAAAGCCTGGGAAGACACCGGGTCCTCTGGATTCCAATCAGGATTCCAACATGTTCCCTGTGAATTGGTCTTCTCCCTGAGGAAATTATCACTTGAAATGAGACAGGCTTCTGTCTCCCTCAGAGTCTAACACAGTAGAAAGGCACACAGCACATATTCCGTAAACATGTGAATAAATCCGTGAACAATAGCAGCAGTTGACATTTATTGAGGGCTTGCTATGTGCTGGGCGCTATGCTCTGCATTATCTCATTTCATTCTTACCATGAGGATCCTGAGACAGATGCTACCATTATCCTAATCTGACAGATGGGGAAGATGAATTTCTTTTTTTTTTTTCTTTTTTTTTTTTGAGACAGAGTCTCACTCTGTTGCCTGTGCAGGGCCAGAGTGCCATGGTGTCAGCCTAGCTTACAGCAACCTCGAACTCCTGAGCTCAAGAGATCCTCCTGCCTCAGCCTCCCAAGTAGCTGGGACTATAGGCATGTGCCACCATGCCCGGCTAATTTTTCTATTTTTAGTAGAGACGGGTTCTCACTCTTGCTCAGGCTGGTCTCAAACTCCTGGGCTCAAGAGATCCTCCCGCCTCAGCCTCCCAAAGTGTTAGGATTACACACACAAGCCACTCTGCCCAGCTGGAAGATGAATTTCTGAGAGGTTTATAGGCAGAGTCTGCCAGTGGCAAGTGGCAGAGCTGAGATGAAAAGATGGGTAGGTAAATCAATGAAAGAATGTAAAAAATGAATAATGAAAAAATTTATATATAAATGAGTAAATTCATATGTTTTATCTTTTTTTTAGTTCTTATAAACCTTCTGACCCCTGGGGCTGTGGGCTCTTGACCATCAGAAAGCATGTCACCTGATCTCCCCAGGAACCCAAGGATTTGGGTGCTACTTGGCTCCATCCATCTCCAGCCCCTTCACTCCCAAGATGGACCAACTCTCCCAGCCCAAGGATTCTCCCCCTCTCTATGCATTTGCTGTGCCTTTAAATCTCTCAGGCCCCACCATGCTTTCCTCAGTCCACTCCTGACTCAATAGCCTCTCCTGGGATGGTCAGTGGGGACCCACCTCCAAGACTACAGTCATCACCCACTGCTGCGACCCCGCCCTAGGGACTTCTCTCCACTATGCTTTACGCCCCACCCTGCCATCTCCCCTCCCTCAATCCATTTGGGGTATCATTCCTTATGATCGACAGACACAAGAAACAAATTTGTGAGTTTAATGGGATGTGGACTCTAAGGAACCTGAAACGAAGTCATTTCTATACATGATTTCTAGTTTGTCTTCTTAGTTGTGGCTGGAGTGGGCGTCTGAGCAGTGGTCCAGCCAAGGATTCCATCGACTGTTACTGGTTGGATTGTTAAATAACGACTAGGGACACAGCATCGTTTACGATTTCGGCAGCGTGAGATGCTGTCTTCATCATTTTTGCACACCAACCGGCAGTGTCCATCCATCCAACATTCTCCTTGGGGGCATAGGAACAGCCATTAAGCAGATGCTAGTATTCCTCAAGTGGAGGGAGAAGAGGAGGCGGAGGAGGAGCAGAAGGGAAGAAAGCAGGTTGAGTAGGTAATGCTGGACCCAGTCCCGGGAAAGGAGACAAGAGACCTTAAAAGGGGAAAGAACTGAGACAATTGTTCCAGCTGGGCACCCTGGAGTTTTCAGGAGCGCCTTCTTCAGACTTCCCACCCTTCTATCTTCCCATCCCCCGACTTCCTACTCCTTACTTTAGGATCAACTGATGTTAGTGAATGACCCTCCTGGCAAAGCTTGGGAATGACAGGAAAAGTACGACGGACACCTGTAATGTTAGGGAACCGAGGGGATTCACTCGCACTGCAGCAGACCCAGCTCCTTTTCATAGCCTGGCCCTGTCTAACTTAAGCCCAGCAAGCCTCAGCTCTAGCCAAAACCCAACCCACTCCCCAATCCTCCTTGACCCCATATTCACCCAATTCAAACTCAAAACCCAGTCCAACCTAAATTAGAACTCCTAACCTTTGCCCCCAAGCCCCAACTCCAAACCAAACTCCAATCTAATCTGGTTACCAACCTCGGTTCCCACCAGCAACCCATCACTAAGCTGCGCTAGCTCACAGCCTAATCCCCACCCCTAGCTCCACTCGGCTCAAAATCCCATTCCCTCGCCAACTCCTCCCCAAGCCTTCAGGGAAGCCCATGTCCTCACCTCCACATCATCGTAATGTTCCCCCATCTCTCCAACCCAAGGCTGTTCTCCCCCTTCATAACTGGACCCCACCCAGCCCTCAACCTAATCTCCCCAAATCCTCAAGTCCCCAACCCACACCCAATGCTGCACCCCTAAGCCCTCTCCCAAGCTCCCACCAGAATGTCACTCCAGCCCCCAGGTGCCAGATGCTCCAAACATCTATCATCCCACCACCTCGGCAAAAAAGAGTGGAGGAGAAATGTTAACATGAGATGGTGCTGGGAAACCTCCCAAAGCTGCATGAAAGGAAGAAAGGCTTCAGCTGCTACCCACAGGGAGAGGGGAGGGAAAGAGGAGAAGCCCACGACCAGGACCCCAGACCCCTGAGAGAGGCCCAAGTTACCTGACGCCACCGGTTCTGTGGCCAGGAGGAGGGCAAGCAACAGGAAAAGAGGCTTCATGGCTGGTAGGACCCGAGAGAAGGAGGCGGCTGAGCTGCAGGCGGTGGAAACAGAGTTCCCTGCAGCAGGGATGAGCCTCCTTTTATCGGCAGGGCCGTGGGCAGCGAATTAGAACAGGAGGGGATTTCGACGAGGTCAGCCAGGCCAAAGGACAGTATGTAGCAGATGTCTCAGCAAAGCACAAGAAGAGAGTGTGGGAAACTGGCCAGCATCCATGCCAGTGAGGACGCAGGCCAGTTAAAGCCATTTGGCCTCCTGAGACCCACAAAGGAATCTATTAACACATAAACACATATCGAGAAATATTTAATTTAAGAATTACTTATTCTCAGCTCTCTGACAAAAGGATACACATGTGGATGTCTTCCTGAACCTTGAACTTGCCAATCTTATTCCCACTTCAGGGCCTTGGCAGGTGTCATTTGTTCTCCATGTAAAGCCCTTTCTTCAATCTTCCCATGGATGACTCCCGCTCATGCTTCTAGCTCACCTCAAATGTCACCCTCCTTGGAGAGGTTTCCCTGGTCACCCTAGACAATGAAACTCCAACCACAGTCACTGTAGATGGTAATAAATTTGTTTTATGATGCTCATACATCCGTGTGTTCTTTTTGAATTTATTTTACATGTTTGTCTCTCCATTTAGAATGTCAGAAATTTGGCTTATAACCCCAGTTCTCATAACATCACCTGGTGCATTAAGATATTAATTCAGCTTATTTTAACAGATATCCACCCCAACAGTAATGATTCCAAAAGACCAACATTGATTTCTTTTTTATGTATAATCTGGGTACACAGTTAAGTATAGCAGCTTCGCGATTCAGCAGGCGGCTTGGTTCCTTGTGGCCTGATGCTCCGTCCCCCTCAATGGCAGCTTCACGTGATGATTCAAGAGCTGCTCCAGTTCCCACCGCCAAGTCCCTGTCCAGCCATCGGGGACAAGGGAAGAGAAGGAAAGGAAGCGCCACACTCTTCCCTTTAAGGACACCACTCAGAAGTCGCACACTTCCCTCCACTCCGTTCATTGGCCAGAGCTCATCGACGCTGCCACGCCTAGCTGCAGGGGAGGCTGGAAATGTTTTCTTTATTCTGAGCAATCATGGCTAGCTAAGACTCAGGGGTTGTCTTACTAAGAGGAAGGGAAGAACAGACACTGGGGGAGAGCTAGCAATCCTGGACATACCTGGCATGAATATTAAATAATATTTAATATTTGTAGACTTAATGAATAATAAATATTATTTTAATAGATAATTATGGACAATAAATAATTTGTACATTGAGTAAGGCTATGAGAAGTGATCTACTGGGGAGGAACTCAAGTCTTCCAGAGTGTAGAGGAAATATGTGGGCTACACCCCTCCGGCCAAACCTTAAGGGCCGACCTCAGACAGACTGAAACAAGAGACCATGAAGGGAGACAAAGAAAGAAGAGACTTCATTGAACACCTACTGCATAGCAAGCTTTAAGGATGAATTTTGGTTTCATGTAGGCTTGGATTTGAGTGTTGTCCCTGACTCTTGCTACCTGTTGACCTCGAGTAAGGTAAATTTTCTGAGTCACCTATGGGAAGATACAAATCATAACTCTATCTAAATTAATTAAATGGGACATCTGTAAATTGCTTAGCAAAGTGCTTGACACATATTAGGTGCTGAGTAATTATTAGCTACTGTTGTCTTTTTCAATTCTTACTATTGTCACGATCTTATTTTTATCATTATTATTATTGTCGGAACAATCCTGAGAAATGAGAATCAGAAATTCCCAACCTCACACAGGACGAAATTGAGACTTAGTCAGGCAAAGTGCTCCAGGGCTTGCTAGGTGGGGAGAAGAGCTGAGAAGAGAAAGCCAGTTTCCGCAGGGGAAGGTCAGGAGGGTGGGCAGGAGACAGCCACGGCTGTAAATGTCTGGGACCGAAGGGGAGGCAGAGAGGGAGGCGCTGCTCAGGGCCTCGGAATCCCCCTGTAGGCAGTGGGGGATCAGATCTCTTAGAGAGGACCATGATGACATGGTCAGGGATTTTTTACCTGGAAACATCTCTTTGACAGCCCATGTTGAAGATAATTGCCACAGTACAGGCAAGAGAGGGAAGGTTAGTAAGGAGGCTGTTCCAAGTTCCCAGGAGACATGACAAGGCCTGCACTGTGGCTGAGAGAGCTACACTGAAGGCTGGGACCCTCGCTTCCCTGAAGGCTGGAAGCCCAGAGAAGCCTCCGTCCCTGCAGGCTGCAGAAGTAACCACAGGACCCAGCCCATGAGCACTGACTCTCCACTAAACCTGGTGGCCAGGTGCCAGTTGTTTGACATGCATTGTCTCCTTTCATCCTCACAAAAACCAGAAAGAGTGTTTCCCCCATCGCCCTAATGAGAAAACTAAAATTCAGAAGGGTGAACATTTTGCCCAAGTGATCATATGGGGCACTCCAGGATTCCAACCCAGGTCTGGCTGGCTCCCAAATACGATGCTGCTCACCACGACCCTGTCTCCTATTGCATCCTCAAAACCGATTGGGGGAGCGAGGGTCCCAGCTAAGCGAGGAGGACAGCTGGAAAGAAGCCTCCAGTGATTCTTACCTGGAAGAATTTGAGGAGTCTCTGCAGCGAGAAGGTGGGGGTGACATCAGAGAAATCTTTGTGGCCTTCGTTTTTTTGTAACAGCTTTATTGAAGTATAATTTACATACCATAAAACCTACTCATTAAGTGTACAATTCTATGATTTTTAGTAAGTATACAGTACAACTACAACTACGGTCTAATTTTGGAACATTTCCATCACCCCAAAAACATCCCTCATACCCATTTGTAGTCACTGCCCATTCCCACCCCAGCCAGGACGGAACTGGGGTTAATAAAAATGTCACCAACTGTGTATTGAGCACCTTCCGGGATTAACAGCCGCAAGGAGACGGGTGTGACAAAGGAGGAAACCACAGTTCAGCGAGGTGAAACGACTGAAGGGCATTGGCATTCAAATCCAGGACTCTCTCCAAAGGGGCCCAGACCAAGGAGAGGGTCCTGGAAACGTGTTTGTAAAGACGTGGGAGACATAAGCATTTTTCTAAGCTGAGGGGAAATACACTGTGTAATTGGAGATTTTGAAAATACAGAAGAGAGAGAGGAGCTTGTGGATGGATGGAAAAAATCCAAGGGAAGAAAAGGATAAAGTCAAAGTTTTTTTTTTTTATACCAAAATTCCATGAAAAGAGTCAAAGATTTAAATGGAAACATCAGACTTCAACAGAGGGAGATCTTGTTTTGAAAGGAAGGGGATTTTCTAGAATGACTGAGTGGAGGCTGAAATAAATCCATCTTGGTTGCTAATCCACCGTGTTGACTTCTGATTCCCAGAAGGAAGAACAGTGGAGAATTTATCTCAGCAAAGGAGCCCCAGCGATGTCCAGTGTCCAGGGGCCACAGATAATTGGGGCAAATGGGGGTAGAGTTCAGGATCCCAAGCAACGGGGTTTGGTGGCAGCTGTGTCCGCACTGGACTAGGTCTGTAGAGCGACTTTTCCCTCTGCCTCTACATACCCCACCTGCATGCTTCCTACCCATTTTCTAAGCCGGCCCTGGACATTCTCTGAGCTGCCAAACAGTCAAACACTTTCCTTTGCTAAAGATCTTAATTGATGCAGTGCCCCCGGGCAAGTTGTTTAACCAATTTGGGGATAAGATACTGGCTCCCGGTTTGTTGTGAGCTTTAAATGATACAAAGTGCCTATCCGGTGTTTGACACACTACCTGGCCTGGCAGGTGGTAAGTGCTCAATACATTTTAGTCCCAGTGTACTTGTTTTGAGGTTAGGAAGAAGGGACTGGGAGCCTTGAGCGGGTTTGGCCTCTACTACGTCAGTGAAAGCCAAGCCAAGTTCGTCTGCTGGGGTGGACTGGGGCTTGGAGAAAATGGATAAAGTCTAGAGAAGCCCCCGGGGGGTTCGGAAGAGACCCACTGGACGGAGAGCTGCTAGGCTGGGACCCGTGAGCAGGGGTGGGTGGCCCCACGGGAAGACTGAGCAAGTGCTTAAGGCACCACTAAGGCCTGGACCTACAATAAAATCAGAATATCTAAAGAACTCCTTTTAATTTCAGCATACAGGAAGGTTTTGTATTATTTCACAGGAGTAAAATTTTATTTCAGAGTTGAGTGTTGTTTTATTTTGGATTCTACTGGGCAGCACTGAAAACATCTTGATGTTCAAGGTCACTGAAGGTACTCACGAGGACTTGCTTGGTATGCAGTGGAGCTGCCCAGGAAGAGGGAGATTGGGCCGTCGGGGGTGCTATCCCGCAGTGAGATGAACACCCTGGGCATTCGGTTTGGTCCAAGACTGTGCAACTTACCGTGTGTCCTTGAGCATGTCATTCGACTTCTGCAGGACTCAGTATTGAATGAGACGACATAGAAGAGTGGCTCTGTAGTCTGGCATTAGTCTCCTGGCTGTATTACCTTGTAAAAGTTACTTAACCTCTCTGAACCTCAGTTTCCTCGGCTATAAAATGGGGGTAATAATACTTCATAGGGTTTACGTGAGGATTAAATGAGTGAATACACATAAAGCACTCAGAATAACACTTATCGATATTTAATGACGCCAATATAAATATCTGCCATTATTATTGTATTAGACCAGAAGTTCCCAACCCAGAGATTCCAGGCCCTTCCTTACCAGAGGTCTTTCCAATGTGTCACAAGCCCCCTTATGAACCCCTGTATGTGCAGGACTGCCGGAGAGCACTGTGGTGGTTCAGGAAAATGGCCATGACTGACATAAGAAGACATTGAAAAAGATTATTTAATTGCTATGAAACTTTTACCTTTGGGTATCTGGGTTTATGTTTGTGCTTATGTGTGTATGTGAAAATTTGTGCATAGGTGTGTGTGCTCAGATTTTGTGTGTTTTATGTATATTTCATTTGTATGTATTATTTATAAGTGTTTTACATATGTCAGCACTTGCATATGTATGCATACATATGTATGTACTTCATGCAGTTTGCACGTAAACGTGTGATCGGTGCATCAGTGTGTGTTTGTGTTTTTAGTACCTCTGTGCATGTGTGTCTGTTCTCAGATCTTCAAATGCCGTAGCCTAGAGCTCCATCCAGTTGAGTCCTTCTGTGCCCCTCAGGCCTCTACCTTCTGTGACTCTGGAACAGGACAGTTTCTTGGTGATTCTTCTATTAAGCCAGGAGATCTGGGCCAAGGCTAAAGGAAGTGGCCATTGGCCAAAGCCACTGAGGGACACGAGGCCAGAAGATGGGGATGAGGTTAGCCTTGGTCAGAGAGCCAGCTTGGCCTGTGATTGCTGCGTGATAACTCCTGGGATCTGCCAAGCCTGGAACAAACTGTAGCCGCAGCCTTTGTAACACGCCTCCCACACGGGTACAGCCCGGCCTGGCCAGTTCTGAAGGCCAGGAACCACCCACTCCCTCAAATCTGTGCAGCTGCATTTTTAAGTCTTTGAAAGGCCACCCACCCCCTGTCACCTGCCCCCCACCGTTGAAAGGGAAGGGAACTACCAGTTATGAAGTTCCCCACAAAGGTCCCACGGACGCCAGGCACGTTAACCTTATCTCATTTACTCCTACCTCTGTTAGGTTAATAGTACGACAAGGAGGTCAAAGAAATGAAAATCATAAAACCCCAGCCTTTTATGGACCCCTTTTACTTCCCCACTCCATCCCCTCACTTTCCCAGAAAGGCAGGAATAGTGTCCAGGTGAGGGCCTGCGGCTCAGAGAAAGAATGCGAGGGCCAAGTTGCGTCAAAGTGTGGAGAGGCTCTGGTAGAGGGGCTGAATTCCAGAGAAATCCTCTGCCCCAGCACACCCCCAACTGCCTCCTCTTTCCAGCAGTGTCCCATGAAAGAAATAGATGCTAGTGAGCGTATTTCTCCCACAAAGCATCGAAATACTAATAGCCAATACCAGCCGCCAATGCTCCACCGCACTGAAACCCCAGGGAATGCTGTGTTTGCTTGTTCATTCCACATCCAGCCCAAGACACCACTTGCTCAAGTTAGTGAGATGACCAGTGTCAGCTATTACCAAGGTTTCATGCCGTCCTCCATTTGATCCCACTGGGACCCCGTGGTTCTGGGAAATGGGGAAGGATCTAGTCCTTACTTCACGATCAGTTAACGGTCTCTGTTTTCCTTGCTCCTCGTGGTCAGGATATGCTGATGAACTCCATTGGCGGTTCACCGGGCAGTTCTGGGCAGCTAAAGAATTGCTCTTCACCGTGGCTATCTCCACCAACCACGGGCCCAACCATTGAGGACTTTGCTGCTTCTCCCAGGGCCACAGCCATAGCGGCTATCTCTGTAGTAGTCGCCTTGAACCTGCTACCTTGGGATGCTTTATCAAACACTCATGGAACCAAACCTGTCTCCTCTCCCAGTTCTGGGGAGATTTAACACCTCCAAATGCCACAACGGTCCTCTCTCTTGCCCTTGAAGCAAAAATTCCTCATCTCACTTCTCCTAAAATAATCCAATATAATTTCCCTCTTGTACCTAGGCCTCCCTAAGAAAAATCGGGGGATAGAGAAGGGGTGTCTGCATGGCAGCTCCTGAAACACACACATACACACTCACTCACACACATATGCATGTGCTCAGTTTCCCAGTAGAAAAGGAAGACCAGAATTTAGAACACAAAGTCTTGGCTTCCCTTCCGAAAACAGGGTAGAAAAATATTATCTTGTCGCTCTTTTTGCGTATACCTGCTAAAGTAAAATGAGAAAAAAATTATCAGGTAATTGCATTAAATTCTTGATACATCACTCTGCTGAAATGTTGGTTTAAAAAAATACTAAATACGTGTATATAATTCATCTCATTAATACATAATAATTTTGCTTTTAGGACAAGAGCACCAGACAGTGAAAGAAAATGTCGCCTGATTTACCAAAGCATACCATTCAACAGACTCATTAATAATGGAAGTGTTAGGCCAGGCGTGGTAGCTCATGCCTATAATCCTAGCACTCTGGGAGGCCGAGGCAGGTGAATTGTTTGAGCTCAGGAGTTCAAGACCAGCCTGAGCAAGAGCGAGACCCCATCTCTACTAAAAATAGAAAGAAATTAGCTGGACAACTAAAAATATATAGAATAAATTAGCCAGGCATTGTGGCGCATGCCTGTAGTCCCAGCTACTCGGGAGGCTGAGGCAGGAGGATCGCTTGAGCCCAGGAGTTTGAGGTTGCTGTGAGCTAGGATGACGCCACGGCACTCACTCTAGCCAGGGCAACAGAGTGAGACTCTGTCTCAAAAAAAAAAAAAAAAAAAAGAAAAGAAAAGAAAATGTATACACACACACATATACACGCAAGCCACTTAATATGGGATATCTTGGGGAGCATAGTTACAGGCCTTGTGGCCAGAATGCCAGGTAAGCGACAGTTTATGCCTATACTTAAGAGAAGTAGTCATGTGTCGCAGTTACCCAAAGGGCTTACCAGAGGGCTTGACTTGGCTTTCAGGATGCCTAGAAAGAGGATCAGCAGATGATAGGAAGGCTCCCATGGTCAAGTTATGGCCTCCATCATCCTGAAAGGTCTGAGATACTCCTCTCGTTGGAATGCATTACGTAAAATTAATTCATCCAGTCAGTGAGTATTTATTTAGTGCCTGTATGTTCCAGGCTCTATTCTAGGTGATGGGGATCATAGGAAATAAAGACCTTGCTTTCATGGAGGTAATGCTCTAGTGGTATAGGAAGTGAGACAAAAATAACAGATAACTACAAACAGATAAATATATGTTTTGTCAGATGATGATAATTAAGAATAAAAATGAAGCAGGATGAGACAAAAGAAAATAAGGGTGATGGCAACAACTTTTAAATATGATAATCAGGGAAAGTCTCTCTGAGAAGGTAGCATTTTATCTTGAACAATACTCATCTATTGAGCACCTGTCATGTGCCAGCTGCGTGAATTAACTCCTTCCTTCTTCACCCAAATCCTGTGAGATAGGACCATTATTATCCTTGTTTTTCAAATGAGGAACTTGGGCACATGACAAGTTAACTTGCTCAAGGAAACAGCTAGGAAGAGACAGAGCTCGGGTTTGAACTCAAGAGATCTGGCACCAAAGCCCATCCTTGTTGTTACTGTGATACTTGGAATTTTGGATTCTGCTTAAAGGCAGAGGGGTTTGTACGCTTTCTCTTTAGCCCTGCAAGGCACCAATAGAACTATGCAAAAAGAAGCAGTCATTAAAGCACAGTAAGGAAGGGGCCTGACAGAGACCCCAGAAAGGGAAGGGAAATGAAATGACTAATATGTGAGTATTTTCTATGTGTAGCTATTGTACATACATAGTCTCATTTAATCCTCCCAGCAAAACTATTAAATAGTCATAAATGTACCTATTTTGCAGATGAGAAAATTGAAGTACAGAGTAGCCAAGCAAATTGCCTAAAGTCTCATGGGAACAAAGGACTAAGATTATGAACTTGCATTAGTCTGTCACCAAAGTCCATGCTCTTTCTAATATACCATGCTGTCTCCAGAGAGAAGGGAAAAAAAGACAAGGAAATCCAGAGCAAAATATATGGAAACAAAATGAGAAGGAGAGACAGTAAAAGACTTAATAGTTTCGTAGAGCCAGAGGACTCATAGTGGCTTAAGAAACTTTTAATGGCACCTTTGTCCCCAACTTCTCCCACACCAAGTATTGTAGTTGGATCAGGCTGTTCTAACAGAAAAACCATAAACTTAGCTTATAAACAACAGAAACTTCTTTCTTAAAGTTCTAGAAGCTAAGAAGTCCAAGATCAAGGAGTCGGCAGATTCTGTGGCGGATGAGGGCTCACTCTCTGCTTCATAAATGGCACCTTCTTGCTGAATCCTCACGGGGCAGAAGGGACAAACAAGCTCCCTCAGGCCCCCTTTTTTTTTTTTTTTTGAGACAGAGTCTCACTCTTTTGCCCAGGCTAGATTGCCGTGGCGTCAGCCTACCTCACAGCAACCTCAAACTCCTGGGCTCAAGCAATCCTCCTGCCTCAGCCTCCCGAGTAGCTGGGACTACAGGCATGCGTCACCAAGCCCAGCTAATTTTTTCTATATATTTTTAGTTGTCCAATTAATTTCTTTCTAATTTTAGTAGAGACGGGGGTCTCACTCTTGCTCAGGCTGGTTTCGAACTCCTGAGCTCAAACGATCCGCCCGCCTCTGCCTCCCAGAGAGCTAGGATTACAGGCTTGAGCCACTGCACCCGGCCCTCAGGCCTCTTTTATAAGGGCACAAATCCTATTCATGAGCGCTCTGTCCTCATGACCTAATCACCCCCCAAAAGGTCCCACCTCCTAATACTGTCACCTTGGGGATTAGGATTTCAACGTAGGAGTTTTGGGGGGACACAACCATCCAGATCATAGCACCAAGTTGGGTAGATTCTTGATAATTTCTATGATTTGGGGATTTCAAGAATTGGCACATCTGGTTTCTCACTGAGCCCTGGTGTTTACATGTGAATAATCCTTAAGCAATACATCATCTTCTGTAACTGCTACTGTCTTTGAATCAGTGCTCCAGGAAAGCAAGGCAACTAAACTTAGTCAGGACATGGAGGGGAATTTAAGAATCATTTGGTGTTTGAGGACTAGCACATAGTTTGATAACAAGGTTTTTTTTTTCCCCCCCTCAGAAGCACAGTTTAAAGCTGTCAGCTTTCATGAAATAATTTTAGACATGCCTTGCCTGCCAAACTTTCCCTTTCTAATAGTATAGTAGTAACGCTGTGGGAATGTCAGAATAATAGGCTGATGGGCAGTGTCGTCAAAGAAAGCCAAATGGCACACTGCCTGTCTTGTGCCGTAGCGTGTGTGTGGTGTGGAGAAGCCAGGATGTGGTCAGATCAGTTGTGGGATGAGGCTGACTCACCCATTCATTATTCTGGATGAGCAGCAATCTGCCTCTCACCCCATGCCTGCTCTACCTTGCCCTGCCTCTCCCTTCCCTTCCCTCCCTTCCCCTTCTCCTGCCACACACAAAGGTTTTGAATTTTACTCAATATTAGACAAACAAATAAACAAACAAAACAGCAAAGACACTTGCCAGGCTGTCTTTAACAGAGCCTTAGGTGGCTCCCAGCAAAGGGAAGCTGAGAGACATTCGGGGTGGGAGGCTAGCTAGCTCCACAATTTGTATTCTCCAGGTAACTCTTGTAAACCTCCATTTTTTTTTCCAGCTTTAAAATGCTATTTCAGTGGCTATTCCTTCATCAGACCTTTCAAGGATTCATGACACATCTTTGAGTACTAGATGTTTGGGAATTTATTAGGTGTTGGGAAAATTGGCGTTTTAAAAGGAAAATGTAGTCCTTTTTCGAATTCTCTCAAGGGACCAGGGGAATCATTGAAATTCACCTTTGGCTCTTTAGAATCAGGCAATATGCTTATAACCCAATGTCTGTTGAAAGCTCAATTAGAACTGGAAATTGAATATAAATAAATATTATGAATGAAGTTTATTTAAGGAGATTTTGGCATATGCATAGGCTTTGAGGACCTGGAAACCAAGAAATTCTATTCTGCTGTGGATTCTAATTTTGCTATAAGGGTGTAGTGTCACTGTAACCATAAAACTTCTAAGCCAATGTCTTCCAGGAATTTTAATTTCAATTTATGAACAAAGCACAGAAGAATTGAGTTGACATTTAGTGGACCGGCGAGCCATGGTCGCACATATGGGTGCCACTGTCTCTGTACCACTTTCCCATGCTACACCTCCACCCTCAGCCCTGCCTACCTATGCAGTCAGTATGGACAAGCCTACTCTCCCATCGAAGTCTATACTTGGCAAATAATAGTTAATTGAAGCACAGTTTTTATTGCTTTGCTTTGAAATGGTGCCAGGTTCTCTTTCCAAGACACTGCTGACCACCTGCTGTCAGCAAGGGAAAGGAAATGGGGCAAAGAAATAAGAAGAAGGAAAGGTTGTAGGGCAGTCAGGAGAAAATGTGATTATGGAACACGTTCCACAAATTAAGCAATCTATGGAGAGCAGTTTGGCCGGTGAAGATCTTCGGAATGTCACGTCAGCTTCAGAATCAGAGAGCTACCATCCTGACTTGGCTTGTGGTGACTCACGTGGGGATGGAGGGAGGGAGAGCCAGGATGGATGGAGGCCAGATAAGAGGAAAACAAAACAAAGTGCTTTGTTTACAGAAGTCTCCTCAGGGAAATAAAACCCTTGCTAACTCCACTGCTGGAACATGTATATTCTTAATGGCAGCACCCCAGGAATGGGGTTAGGGGGTGGAAGGGGGGTGAGAGAGGCCAGCAGAGGGGGAGAGAGGGAGGGAGAAAAGAGAGAAAGAGAATTCTCAGTCATCCTGTGAGACAACAGAGGTTAACATAGGTTAAATAACCTTTCCTGGGCCGGGTTAACTACCCCTCTGGGTTTCTTTAGCGCCATCTGTACGTCTCTAATCTTACATTTTTACGACATTTCACTTATCTGTTAGTCTCTCTCCCCCAGCATATTTGATATTTATGAGAATAGATATTGTGTTTTTAATCTGTATCCCAAATGCCTAGCATAGTAGCAGGCACAAAATTATGCTCAACAAATGTTTGTTGCCTGAAAATAATGAACAGATGATTGATTATCTTTAAAACAATGAGAACCACGGGGGGCTGCTGGTACATGTCCCAGAGTCCAAAGCCCAGAAAACCTGGAGTTCTGCTGCCCAAGGGCAAGCGAAATGTGCTCTAGCTCTTGAAAAGAGAAAGAGAGTAAGAAAGAGAACAAAAGATAGTGTAAGAGGAGTGAAGGACTTGATTTCTGAGTTATTCAGGAGTAGAAATGTCAGGGCTTAGTAACCGATGGAATATGTAGCATGAAGGAAAGGAAGGGGTAGAGGCTGGTATCCAGGTTTCTGATTGTGACTAATGGGTGAATGGTAGTGCTGGAAATGTATACACCCTCCCAAGCCATCTGCTCTGTTTCTTCACCTTTCCTTTCTTCACGATTGGCTGCCCTTCTTTCTCTGACTTCAAATAATCTCTTGACAAGAAGTTTGTAGAGAGGTTCATGAGACCTAACATACCACACAGTAAGGATATCTGAAAACCCACATAACCTGAGAAGTTGCAGCTTAAAGAATGATAAAATTAATGTCTTCAAGTATAAGAAAGATTTTTTAGAGGAGACTTTTAAGCCTTTGATTTCCATCTATGCAAAATAGTAAACAAGGCAAGGGGTAAGATTATAGTAAACAATATTTCAGTGGGACATAGGAAGCTGGTTTTAACTATTCTAGAGAAACAGACTAGAATGAAACAACTGGATGGAACCTATGGAGACCTTGAAGGGGAGATATGATAATCCTGAGATCTGAATCATTTTGACATCAACCTGAGGGAAGGGGTCTGGATTAGATGATAGCTCTGAGTACCCATTCTGCAAATGTCCTTCTATTCTGCCCCAGATATCCCCAGAGGAACTCTCACCTCACTGATCTGGCTGAGTAGATGCCTTAAGGGAAAGGGCACAGCAGATCACTGAAATTATCTTACCCTGATGACTCTAGAAATGGAGATAGAGATCAAAAGAAGAAAATTGCTTACTTCAATTTTGAAAGTATTTTTAAAGTAGAGTCTTTAAGGCCAGCCCCTGTTGGGAGAAGAAATACATCTAAGAGCCAGAACTTAGGACATACCAGCTGAGCTATCCAAGATAAAGGAGGCAGTAGCAGGGAGTGGTATAGATAGAGAGATGCAAAACAATGAATCAGACACTTCACTGAGCATGAAACCAGAGCAGTGCACTCCCTCAAGGCTAAGGCTGTAGATTTATGGGCAAAGTAGCTTAGATTTGAGGCCCATGGACTATGAAAGGCATGAACATTCTCCACACTCTGACGCACAAAAAGGGAGACATTCATACACATTCATACGCAAACAGTACAGATTATATGAATTGCTAAACCATCAGAATAATTTCAGAAATTCCAAATAATTCCTTTTAATGATTAGAGATAAACCAGGCCCCCTGTGGAGAACTTTGCCAGAGGAGTGTAAGAGGACTTCCAGCTAAATGAAACAGTATCTTCCTAAAGGTACTGATCTGTGATTAATGGGTCATCCTTTTTCCCTTTCTTCTTCAGAGTTCATTTACATGTGAATCCTTAATTCTGTTGCAATGGATTATGTCATTCTGAATTATTTTCTGTCTTCTACCATACCATGATTTGTGGGTGGATCTGGAAGACCGATATATAAAATCTCATTTGTCAATTTGTCTTGGATTTTCTTGGCCTGGAAAGTTTTACAGACTTTATGAAAGAAAACATTATTGATGCATTAGAAATTTCATGTGATTTTTCGCAGGGAATTTTTGCTAAATATCTCTAGCCTGTGGCATTTATCTAAGGATTTGTGGAGCGTGTTCTTCAAAGGAAGATAAAGCCCTAGAAAGGAAAAAAAAACCCAGAGAGTTGCCTTCATGGAGTCACTTCTCTTTTAGCGCTTTCACTCATGTATCAGATTTTACAAAGGATACCTTCTGTTACCAGGCCAGCATATTAACATAATTTAAATAGGAGAAGATAATTAAGCTGTCAAATCTGTGTGTGTGTGTTGTATGTGTGTAAAAGAGAGACAGAGACAGAGTCAGAGACAGAGACACAGTAAGAAGAGACGTAAATGCAATAGCCATCAACACAGCAGCCGCGACATGATTTTACGCGAGAGCTGCCTGCTCCGAAAGAACAGTCTTGCTCGAGAAGATGAATCTTGATTGGTGATACCCCGCTTTCTTTCTTCAAGCAGTATCCCCTATCACCATAACTTTGATTTTGCGACATTCTCTGCCTCTCTTAGATGCACCATATAGCATAGATTTATTTTCAAGTATCAGTTATGTGAAATATCAATATCAATAAAGCTGTTATTTCAAACAAGAAAGTCAGAATACAGTTAAACTCCCTTGACTTTAACATTCTTATTAGAATCTTGTGATAGCTTTTGTGGTAACTCAAAGCACCCCTGGTGTAAGTGATGGGAAATGAACGGTGTCATAAAACCCAGGTTAGGCTGTCCCGGCATCAAGTATGACTGATATGTATTTGGAACAACATTTTAGGCATCCCTAAAGCTTAATATGTTTTAAAGGCTGGTGGTTACTTAGCGCCTACAGAGAAGTAAAGAGACAGAATTTTTGGTTGTCTCCTTGTTAAACTTTTTATCTCTTTCCCTACACATGTCAATCCAGGAAATCTCAATTGATTGAGTTTCAAATAAGGCCAATTTTAATTACAACAACTCATTGACTTAATACCTTCCATTACTGCATTGTATGGAATGTTGGCTTTAAAAAAGAAGTTAGCTGAACATAAAAGTGGTTGCAACCTTTGTTAAATGCATAAAATAATTGGCATTGCATCTAGCCCTCTTGCAGCGATATGGACCCCTGGTCCCTGGAGTACCATCACTCACCCCCGGGCTATTCTGGCACCATTTTTAATTTTTATGAAGGGTCAAATATTATACCATCTCAAGGAAGTAATAGTGTATATACCTTTTATAAATAGTAATTTATTGCTGAATGGTTGCTGCTGTATGATTGCCATCCCAAATCCCCACAAATGGAAGTATTACGTTCTGCCTAGATAAGAAATATCCATGCCCCTATTTTTAGATTAAAAAAAAATCATCATGAAGGTATAGATAAATTAAACCACCACCTTGTATTTAATTAATGATTTATACATTTACTTTTTTATTACCCCTTTGATCCTCACAATAAACCAGTATGGAAGATTATAAGGCCCATTGACTTTAAATGCTATAGGTCACATATCTAATGATAAAATTAAAACTGGAACCCTCATCTCATGACATGTGGTAGTCAGTAGGTTGTTACAACTATTTTAGTGCTCTTTGCAGCCATATAGTAGAACTGTTCTTCCATACCCTTTGAAGTTAAGGGTGGCCTTATAACTTGCTTTGTCCATTGAAATGTGAGCACAAGTGACTCGTGTCATTTCTTTGTGGAAGCACTTAATTCCCAGTGTATAGCTCTAGCCTTTCATTTTTCTTCTGTAGTGATGTAAAAGCATGTTTCAAAATGGATCTTCCTTCAACCTGGCTCTTTCAGTGATAGACAGAGCCCCCACCCTACCAACCTGCATTGGACATGCAACCTAAAAAAGAAATAAATCTTTGTTTTAAACCAATGATATTTGGATAATTTTTGTCATCACGGTATAACCTAACGTATCCTGACTTATAGATAAACACTTTGTATAAGAACAACCAGTATATTCTCATTTAAGTATATAAATACTAACAGCTTCCTATCTGTAAACCTTCCTCCTCTGGGACTAGTACCATTTTTGCACAGCTACATTAGTAACATTTTGCGACCACTCTAAGAGTGAAGCATTTCAGATTTGGTAGGTATACTGAAAGGAGTGTCAGTGGCCTATTCTCTTTCAGTGTAGTAGTGATAGACTAATCAGGGCTTGAAAGAATGTCACGAGTTCAGAGATTCTATCTCCCACTTTCAAGCAGGTGAGCACTTTATTTCTTAAGAGAAAGTACTCAGCTCACCTGCTTGAAAGGGGATAAAGGAAGATATTTGATATGAAAGGGGAAGATTGTGAATTGAAGTAGAGGAGAATAACATGGCAGTGATCTCAGTGCCTTTCATTTGGAGATGGTTTTGCCCTGTTGAACTTAAGTTTAATTCAGATATGCAAGAGGAAAAGGGAAGAGAATGTATAGGAACTGGGGAGGGAAGATAGTTATCCATAGCACCACTTAAGAACCCGAAATTTATTCTGTCAAGATGGAAGTAAGTTTCTCTGAAAATAATGGATCACTTTTGAGAATGAAAATGTCAGATGTTATTAATACCACAATATTAGAAAATCCTAAGAGTCACCTCGCAACCATAATTCAGGCTTCAATGTGGCTTTCCTCTCACCATGTGCCCATTCTCTTTCCTTGATTGATCTTTCCAAATCATTCAAAAGCAAAAGTGCAGAAAGGCCAATAGAATCTTAGAATAATAATCTTTCTAGATGGCAGGAGCCTTGGAAATCATGTGGTTCAGCTCCCTCTGTTATAGATGAGGAAACTGAGATCCAGAAAGAAGAAGAGACTTGGCTCAGTCCATACACAACTGCCTATATTTCTTGGATACATACATATGACTATCAGAGTTTATACCTATTTATAAAATCCAAAAGGTATCTCATAGCCAAGTTCCTAACTTATAAGTCTTTTTGGTAGCCTGAAACTTAAACTAGATCCTCTATATATTGATAAATGATGATGGTGATGATGATGATGATGATGAGCCATTCCAATTATTAATAGCTATGACATAAGAGGTTGGGCTGCTTTGACAAAGAAACATAAATACCTAGTGTCTTAAACAAGAATGAAACATGTATTTTTCCCTTCACATGTTACTGGATATGTAAGTAGTCCAGAGCTGATACAATGGATCCATGTTTTGAAGGATCCAGGCTCCTTCTTTCTTGTGGCTCCACTGTCCTCTGTTGCCTTCATCTGCATAATCAAAGATGATAATCTCTTACTATGGCTATAATGGGTGATAGTAGCTTCATGTGTTACCCCTTCTTGTTAACAATTTATCTTTTACTTGACTTATTCTTGAAGAACATTACCTTAATTCAAATGGAATGTTGCCTAGAATAATTAACACATTAAGCTTCTCAGATATGTTTCTGTAAAAGGGGCACTGATGATAAGACATGTTTACTAATGCCTGGTAATTCGATGGTATGATATGGGGGAGTCTCAGGGAGGCCCCCAAGAACTAGCCCACGGATAACCACCAACTCTAACTTATGTGTAGTATTAAACCTTTGGTTTGCCCCTAATTTCTTCTCTTCTACTAAAGAGGAAATGATGAAAGCCTTCCTTAATGATCAGTCTCTAGGTCAGACTTCAACATCAGATTTTTTTAAAATTTTACCTCCATCAATAGAAATGAAGATGTTCCAAGTAGTTCATTTTCACTTCTCTTTCAGAGTAACAATACTCAGTCTGTATGAATAAAGATATAATAGTTCACAGGAGCATTTAGTGACATCAATTTTTCTCTGACATGCCCAATATTTATTAGACTCTGAATTTCCCCCCTATTCTGGAAGCACAAACACCTAGAAACAGGGAGGAAATGATTTATAAGAAACTTTAGCATTAGGGAAAAAGAAACAGAGCTGCAAGAGTGGGTGAAAATGTCAAATCCAATGAAGCAAAGAATTCCTAGAAGACTGTTTATTTTCCAGGTGAAAGTATAGATTTATGGAATGTTTGAGAAAGCTTAAATCTATATTGTGGCCAGGAAGATAGTTCATGGATGGAAATTAATTACTATTTGGCCTTTTATCTTTTTGAGGGTGATGATGACTTTTACATATTATCTTAAGTGCAGGTGTACCTTATTTTAAGTAAACCCAACTTTGAACAATTCTAATTTATGTAAAAATCAAGCTTAGTTATTAGCTCTACAGAGGATTCAAGATAGAATTTCTTTACATAGCATGAACCACTAGCTGAGGAATCAGCAAATGATGACCTGAGGGATAAATCTGACCAGCCACTGTTCTTATAAATAAACTTTTATTTGAATACAGTCATGCTCATTCATTTAGTTTATGAATTATTTTTGGCTGTTTTTGCACTACAATGGCAAAGTTGTTACAACAGATGCTGTGTGATCTGCAAATTATAAATTATTTACTATTTAGCCCTTTACGGAAAAAGTTTGCTGACCTCTACTACAGAGCATTAAAATGATATTCAAATTACATTAATTTGATTTATTTGGGGGGAATTCACCATTTTAATGTGGTTGAAGAAACGTTTATATGTGCAACAGCGGTAGAAGTGAAGCTAGTGGGGTGGAGAGAGGCTGTATCATGAAGAGTTTTGTACATTTAGCTAAGAAGTTTATCCTGAAAGTAGTAGGAAACCATGAAAGGTTTTTAATTCAGTGGGCTGCCATGATTCACTCTGATGTCAATGTGGCAGATGGATTGGACAGAGATCAATTAGGAAAGTATTATATTGTTATCCAGGAATGAAATGATGCATGTTTGAATTTAGGTGTTAAGGACTAAGTAAGATTGAAGTTGAAGGAGACTCACGCTAATGTTACTAAGAAGGCAGAAGCAACATGATTTTGTGAACGGGTAAATGGATGTTAACAGTAAAGGAAAGGGAGTAGTATGAGACAAGTTGCAGATTTGTGACTTAGAAAATCACATGAGTACCATTCTCAGAAATCGGGAACATAGGAAAAGGAGGGAATTTTTAGGGAAACAAGATAAACTTCGTTTATAAAAACAGTGGCTGGTTAGTTTTGTACATATTGAATATGACATGCTTAGATCTTCCACGTCGAAATATTCTTTTTTTAAAATTTCAAAATATTAAGGGAGACAAATGTTTTTGTTACATGGATACCTTGTATAATGCTTAAGTCAGGGCTTTTAGTATACCCATCACCAAAATAGTGTTCATTATACCCAATAGGTAAGTTTTCACCCTTTACCCCATCTTCTACCCTCCCCCTTCTTGGTTTCCAATGTCCTTTACATCCCTTTATGCCTGTATCTGCCATCGTTTAGCTCCCAATTATTAGTGAGTACATATGGTGTTTGTTTTTCCATTCCTGAGATACTTCACTTAAGAGACCAGGTAGAAATATTCTTTAGCAAGTAGAATACTGAAGTCTGAAACAAAATTAAGAGTTCTGAGATAAAGATATACACTTGAAAGTCATTATTTATAACTAGCAATCTAGGCCATGGTTTGGACTAAATCATTCAGAAGAACTCTATGGAGTAAGAACAGTTGAAGGCCAAGGATGAGCACGGGAGAAACACCAGTATTTAAACAATTGCAGGGGAAGTCCATGAAGAAGAATGGGAAGACCATGTAGAGCATTGAAAAGGAACTGCCAATGCGTAAGGAGTATCATGAAAGCCAAGAGACAATAAAATTTTAACAGGGAATGTCAAATGTCTAAGAGAGATCAAATAATAAAGTAATAACGTGGCAACAGATTATTCATTGGGTTTGTAAATATGGAGCTCACTTGTGACCTCAGCAAAGGCAGTGACTAGGTAGGAAAGTAAAGGAAACAGTGCATATAAGCTAATCTTTTAAGTAATATTTCTGTGAAAGGATAAAGAAGGCAATATCTAGAGGGAGTCTTAAATCTTTCTTGAAGTTGGGAAAGAGTTGCTTGTGTTTATTCTGAGAGGAGGGAGCCTGCAGGAGAGGGATAAGATACAAGAGAAAACCCACGGGAGCTGCAGGCTACCAAGACAAGCAAGCTCTGTGCAGGACTGTCCCATCTTCTAGTCTCTCAGGTCACTATCAGCCAGGATAATCCAAAAACAGCTGGCATTTAGACTCTGGACGATAATCACATGTCTGAGAATATGATTCACAGCTCAGTGAAACTAGCTTTCCCAGAACTGTCCTTCTTTAGTAGAATCAACTAAGAGTAACATGTTTTAATTTTCTTTTCCATCAGGCAGAAATCACTGTGAGGTCCAGAGGGGAGCTAAATACAAAGTGGGAGTGTGAAGTGTTGAATGGTCCCTTTGAATGCGCAATCAGCTCTATGTTAATGCTGTGTTTAGAGAAGGAAAACAGTAGTGTTAAGTATACTTGGGAGAAACCTGAGCTCTTTTTTCTCTACAGCAGATGGCATGATTTTGTGAGACTGCATCAGTGTACATTGCTGGATGTGTCATGGGAAAAAGAAGCATCCTGTACAATATGCCAATGGGTACAATTTATTAAAACTTTCCCTGACTTTTAAAGACACTAACCAAATCACCCATTAGTGCAAAGTTAGAATTAAAGATATGGAAGTAGATAAGGAATTAGTCCAGCAATACTAAGTCTTCTGAATATATATGCCAAACTTTTAGTAGGTCAGTAGGTCAGCAGTATACTGTGTTCTGAAGCCCCTACACACAGATTCCGGTAGTAGTTACCTTGGGGGTATTCAGAAGGCTTAGCTAAGTCACTTTCTTTGAGGAATTGTATTCTGTTAAGGATCTAAGGCGTAGTTATATGAAAGAACACTTATGTGCAACACCTGCATGACCTAACTACCTGGTCAGTGTTAGAGTTAATGGGAAGGACTGCAGAAATGACGCCGAAGTAGCAGATGGCATGAGAGTATGGCAGAGAGTGATACAAACCAGCTATATGATTAGAGAAGGCAACTGTCAGAAATTCATTTCTTCAACAAAATTGTATGAAATATCTACTATGGGCAGAGCATTTCACTGATAATGGAACTGAAGACTGAAAAATCACAACATCTTTTTAGATGGGCCTGTATGATATCAGTAGAAAGTTACTCCTAGAAGTAATCACCACTAAAAAGGCTGTCTAAAACCTACTTTAACATTCTCATTGAATATTGCTTGATAGAGCAATTTGTGAAAAGGTCAAGCCAGAGAAGTTCTTCCCCAGTAGCTCTGAAGTCACATCTTTGCCCTCATGCTAAATTCTAATGGCACTAACACAGTAAGACATGATTTACCAAAATCTGCGTATGTTCTATCACCTCAACGAGGTTGTAGTTGTATCACAGTCTAGCTCTTCGGCTTTCCTTTTCCTCCCATGTAATAGGTACTCAGTAACACTGTTGTGATTGATTTGACTGAAAGTCTTAGTTTTTAAAAAAATATTAGATATTGCTCTCATCAGCCAAAATTAAGGGCACATTTTCCAGACTATACTAATCCATGAGAAAGCATGTACCAAATCTTACTACAACACCCCCACCCAGAATCCTGTATTGAAGAAGTTTAAAGTGCCAGAATATATAGTTTCCCTTCTTACTGACCACACTCCTCCACTTCCCCCACCCCAAACCCCATCTATTTTCCATTCTGTGGTAGGACCCAGGACACAGTTAAAAATGTGGTTTCCATTGCTCTGAAGTTATGTGAGCCTTGAAGAGTTCAAGATGTTCCCAGTTGTAGGAAAATTTTCACTTTCTTTGTGCAATGCATACTTTATAATTATTCGTAATAGCAGAAAGGCTGTAAATTCTTTTGACCAGCTTCCATGCACATGCTTATAGATCAACAAATATATGTGATTGTCTGACACTGGGGGTAGCTTGTGAAACAAACTATAGTTCCTGAGGGAGGGGTCACTTACTATATTCAAGGTTAAGTGATATGTCAAACATAGGGGTCATATGAGACAAAGACCATGCCTGCTGGGCTTGGTTGAGTATTTTAATATTTACATTTGACATTTTTTCCTACAAGTACCTTTAATTATGCTTTAAATCACTCTAAATCACAGAGACTAATCCTTTTTTAAGAAATGCAGTCTGCCTGAATGGGATTGGAATATTTTCTTTTTTAGTTTTCACCTCCTAAAATTCCAAATAGTAAAGTAAGGAGACAGAAAAGCCAAGAAAATCCTGATGCAAGTGATATTGGAGCTCAGCATGGGGTGAGATGCTTTCAAAGCTGTCGGCACCTTGACAGCGCACCACTAATATTTACAAAGGGAATAGAGACCAAACTGTAGTACGAATATTTATCAGACAAATTTGGTTGGGCCTGGTGGCTCACACCTGAAATCCTAGCACTCTGGGAGGCTGAGGCAGGAGGATTGCTTGAGCTCAGGAGTTCGAGACTATCCTGAACAAGAGTGAGACCCAGTTTCTACCAAAAACAAAAAAAAGAAAATCAGCTGGGCGTTGTGGCGTGCACCCATAGTCCCAGCTATTCAAGAGGCTGAGGCAGGAGGATCACTTAGAGCCTCAGAGCCCAGGAGTTGGAGGTTGCAGCGAGCTGCAGTGACGCCACTACAATACCCACTATACTCTACCCATTACACTCTACTACTACACTCTACTACTTCACTCTAACCACTACACTCTACTATTTCACTCTAACCACTACACTCTACCCACTACACTTTACCCGCTACATTCTACCCACTACACTCTACTGGGCAACAGAGTGAGACTTTGTCTGAACAACAACAGCAATGACAAAAGACAAGGCAACAGACAAATTCATACTATTCCTATCGGCTGGGCGTGGTGGCTCACGCCTGTAATCCTAGCACTCTGGGAGGCCAAGGTGGGTGGATCATTTGAGCTCAGGAGTTCGAGACCAGCCTGAGAAAGAGCAAGACCCCATCTCTACTAAAAATAGAGATAAATTAGCTGGACAACTAAAAATATAGAAAAAATTAGCCAGGCATGGTGGCACATGCCTCGGGAGGCTGAGGCAGGAGGATCACTTGAGCCCAGGAGTTTGAGGTTGCTGTGAGCGAGGCTGACGCCATGGCACTCTAGCCTGGCCAAAAGAGTTTCACTCTGTCTCAAAAAAAAAAAAAAAAAAAGAAAGAAAGAAAGAAAGAAAGAAAATGTGGTATATAATATATTAGTACCATGGAATACTACTCAGCCGTAAAAAAGAATGAAATCATATATTTTACAGCAA
Organism: Avahi laniger; assembly: GCA_963575035.1. Classification (NCBI taxonomy): domain Eukaryota; kingdom Metazoa; phylum Chordata; class Mammalia; order Primates; family Indriidae; genus Avahi; species Avahi laniger. The sequence goes on from CAUYSK010008608.1 coordinate 37,380, forward strand.
CACGGATAGAACTTAAGGCTTTTATCGTAAGTGACATAACTCAGAAATAGTCAAATAAATCATATTTTCACTTATAAGTAGGAGCTAAATAATGTGTATACATGGACATAAGAGAATAGAATAATAGTCACTGGTGATTTGGGAGGGTAGGAGAGGGGTTAGGGATAAGAATTACCTAAAGGGTATAATGTACACTACTTAGATGATGGCTACACTAAAAGTCTAAACTTCACTGCTACATAATATATTGATGTAACAAAACTGCACTTGTACCCTCTAAATCCATAAAAATAAAAAGTAAGAAAAAGAAAAAAAAAATGGAAATTAGAATCACTGAGGATGATGGCTGGGAAGACAAGAAGAAGCACCTGTGAAACAATCCACATCTGTAGACCAAAAAGGAAGTTCTGCATGTTGAGAAACATTTTTAATTTAATTTTTTAGAGACAGGGTCTCGGTCCGTCACCCAGGCTAGAGTGCAGTGGCGTCATCGTAGCTCACTGCAACCCTGAACTCCTGGGCTAAAGCAATCCTCCAGCTTTAGCTTCCTGAGTAGATAGGACCACAGGTGCCCACCACGATGCCCAGCTAATATTTTTATTTTTTTGTAGAGACAGGATCTCACTATGTTACCCAGGCTGGTCTCAAACTCCTGGCCTCAAGCAATCCTCCCACTTTGGCCTCCCTAAGTGCTGGGATTACAGGTCTGAGCCACAGAGCCCAGCCAGTTTTAGATCTCTCATAAAGAAAATAGTCTCTCTCCTTCCACATTCAAATTGTAAACAACCTAAAGATAATTTTAAATACTTTTTCAACCGCCTCTCCAATTTTAAATATTTTAATAAAAAGCATTGTTGGCACAGTAATTTTTTTGGCACAATTGCCAAACTGTGTCAAATAGTAGAGTTGATTAGGAAAACGAAAAAGAAATGGACAGTAGGAGCCTCTGGTTTCTCCAGGAATGCCTTGCTGTCACTCTCTTTTCTGCCTGGTTGTCCACGATCAACCCCAGACTGGTCAAGAACGACATCAGTCCTTCCCCATCCCGGTGCTCACCTGTCTCATGCTGTAGGCAAAGAGGAAGCCCGTGTTGTACTGAACTTCCCGGAGCAAGGACACTGTCTGGAGGTGATCTTTCTCTGTCTCACCACAAAAGCCAGCAATGAAGTCGCTGCTGAGGCTCACGCCTGTGACACACACAAAGGACAAAGGACACAGGTTGCTGCTGCTTACCTTCGAGAGAAGTCTTTGGCATTTACGGATTACAGAAGGAAGGATCGCAATTGTAAGGCCTTCCCTGGGACTATTCAGCCCATGTGCAAAGAAAACAAAACAGTTGTTACAGAGAAAGAGGGGATGGGCCTGCTCATCTATGACACTGCATGCCAGAGACTGGCTCTCAGACTACATTCCCCTCTGCACTAGAAAAGGTATTTTCCCTTCAAATGCTGGATTTAGGAACACGACAGGAATTCACATTTTCAAATTGGTCCTGCTTTTACTAGTGAAATCCTTGCAGTGCCCGACACATATGTATACTTCCGAATTTAGTTTGACATTATGGTCATTTATGACAATAGTAGCAATAACTACCAGTTACTAAACACTTACTAAATGTTAATACTACATTTTACTACCTAATTATCTCAACAATCCAATGAGGTGAGTACCCTCAGCTCCATCGTATAGATGAGGAAACTACAGCCGAGAAAAGTGAAGATTCTTATCTCTTGTCACACACCCGTTACAGTGGAGCTCAACCCAAAGTCAGTGCTCCTGGCGTCCACGTTACCCTGCCCCAGAATAAACGTATCTGCGCATAATACAAGTTACAATAATTAGAAATTAGAAATGTGGGAAAATAATGTAGGCATTGTCAACCAAATCTAAACTAAAATACTACAGAGTAATTTTATAAGAGGAA
>CAUYSK010008609.1:0-11884 GCA_963575035.1 Avahi laniger
TAACGTGTAGTCTCTAACAACCCAGATGTGTGCATTTCCGTGACGTTCAACTTACTTTTTCATTCCACGCCCACAGTCCAATTCCAAGAAATGTTATTCCCAAAAACTGCAAGAAGAAAGACAGAAAGCAGTGTAAGTACACGGGTAAATGCCACATTTTTACTCATGTAAATAAAAAAGTTCTCAATTCCTTCCTTTGTCACTATACTTGGCTGGAAAATAACTTTCTCCAAAATCTGAATATCCACCTTTACCAGGAAAATAAATACCAGAATCCCTTTGCTTAATTTTTTTTCACATTGGGAGTATTTACACTCTTGCTTAAAATTATTACAACACTAAGAAGGGTTGGAGTCACACAGGTGCTTAAAAGTCATTCATATTATGAAGAATAATAATTTGGGAGGATTCTGATAAAATGAAGGTTTCCGATAATGCTGAACGCTGCGTTTCAGGGCAGGAGAGGAAACGGTGGGGCCCCGACAGGGCGAGGCTGGCGTGCGTCAGGGACTGCGGAAGCAGAGGCCGGGGTCTGGAAGAGCTGGTGGCCCTCTCTTTACCACCGAGCCACTGTCAGCCGCCCAGGTCAGGGAGGGCACACAGCGTCCCCAAGGTCCCTCAACAAGCTCTTTATCACGCCTTCAAAAGATAACAGGAATCTCATCAAGTCCAACATATCCCAAAGAAAACTCCCAGATGCGTCTGTCTTTCAGAAACATCAGTGACTTCAGGTGTGGTTCGGGACTTCCACCACTCCTCCTCGTCTCAGCTCCGTTCCCTGGCTCCACGCACAACACGGAACACACGCATAACACACGTGATCGCGTTGAGCACCCAGAGCCGACGCGGGCAGGCGTGCAGCTCACACGTGCCCACAAATCCCACAGCTCTGTTAACGAGCTGCAGTGGGGGCGGGAGGGGGTGTTGGGAGGGGAGCAGTTGATAACCAGGGAAGACTTCCCATTTTAATTAGCGCTTGCTGCGTTCCATCTGCTCTAAGATACACGCTTTTCCCCGCGTTTTAACATCTCTGAAATCGGGATGGTCTTAAAATCGAGGATATCTCATAGTGTGTTTTTTCCCCCTTGATGATACTTAAAATGACGGTGTGTTTTATAATTAGGGTGTCACAGATTTTGAGGACACTTTGTGCAGGGCCACCCACCCCCCAAGAGCTCAACCATCAGGACTGGGGATAACTGGCCCCGAGGAACGAGACATCTCAGTCCTCATCTTTATTATCAACAGCGACTCTGGATTTCCTTTCCAAACACCGAGGAGAAACGAGAGTGGGCAGGTCGACGAGCAGTTTCAGTGGGACGGCAGCAGCGCACGCTGTTTATTTTACTAACATCTTGATTGAGCTCGACGCCAGGAAAGGTGTCCACCGAGACGAGTGCGCGGAGAAAAAGTGAGGGTGGTTGTTGTTTTTACAGTTTCAAGGAAATCGGAGAACCGTCCACCTGGCAAGGGCTCCCCCAGCCACAGCAGGGAGTTGCTGACACCTTGTGGGCAACAAATCCGAGCGTGGCTGAGACGACAGCAAGGGCGGAGGGAAGAGAGCAGACTGCAAGCAAAGAATCAGCTACTCCGAAACGTGGGGGTGTTTTTAAAAGAACGTCCGGAACCTTCCGCCAGTCTTCTGAGGCGAGAGGGTATCCAACACGCTTTGGGCCCTGGACAGAAAAGCCTGCTCTTGGATCGGCAAAAACTGAAGACACTTTTCTCCCTCCCCTCACTGCTGCAGGGGAGCTGCTTGAGAAGTATCTGGAAAGATTTGTTGCTTCTAACATCCCAACAGAGAAACTGTGGTCAGCCCTGGTCAGAGCGCTACTTCGCCTCGTGCTTCAGATCGGAGACAACAAATGATTCTTCCCCCAGTGACTCGAAGGTACTTGGGACTCTGAGGTACAAAAGTAAAACAACTCAGCATGCTGTTGTCACGTGGATCGAGGCGAAACAGGACAGCTGGCGAGTGAACGCACAGGCTCCGCGGGGTCTGGAAAGCACAGAGCGCAGCGTCAGGCCTTGACGTCATTCGCGGACATCAAACGCGTCCCAGCGACGTGGCCGGACTCCCAGTGCTGAGGCTCTTCCTGGACGCACGCTTGGTTATTTCCCCTGATGCAGCATTTAGTCGCGGCGTCACCGCACGCAACAGGAGGGACGCGGTGGCACTGGGTGCTGCTGAGGAGGGTGGGACGTGTTACTGTCGCTGCCGTTCGCTGGTCTTTGTCACTCGCTGGACATGGTGCCTGGTTCTCTGCACGCGATGTCTCTCAAGCTTCTCGACAATCTCACTTTGAAATAGGCGCTATGATTACTCCGTGTTTAGGAAAGAGGAAAATGAGGGCTGGGGAGTTGAAATACCTTGCTCAGAGGCGCACGAGGCCTCTACGACGGGGAGCGGACACTCGAGCAGGAAGAGTCCCAGCGTCACCAGAGCTGGAGAGACCTGCTCCCCTCAGGACGCAGACGGCGCAGGCGTCCAGGCTAGAACTGCACGGCGCACGGGCGGGACGTCACCCGCTCCTCTCCCAGCCAGCAAAGGGGGTGCGACTGGGGTAAAAAGAGACAGAGACCTCGTCTCCACGTCAAACTGGCTGCAGAACAGAAGCTCCCCACTCCGGTGTCAGCGATGGAGCGAAGCAGAGGAACCCAGGAATGGAGTGGACTGGTGGGTCCACTTTCTCCCCTCTAAATAAAGTTCTCCCCTCTCCTCTTGGCTCTTTGAAAACTTTTTTTTTGTTTCATGAACCATATAAATACAGCTTGGGAACCAGTGGCTTTCCGTAAACAAGAGAGAGAGAAAAAAATAGAGATTTAAAGACTCACAGACAATTTCCTTTACCATCTTGCTCCTGCGTTTCCTGCTCTGACTGTGGATTTCCAAGCAAGGGTTTAAGAATTTGGAAGACGAATACAATTGGAAGGAAAGGGAAACACTCGATGCCCAGGCGAGCGCGCGGTGCCGACGGAGCCCGGGCCTGGCGGGGTGCCTTCCTCCCGCGCTGCACCATCAGCACCGGCCTCCCAGCGCCTCTCGGGCCGTATGTTTTGTTTCAAAATCACGTTGTTCCAGCTCCAAATAATTAAACAGAGAAGAGCCCAAAGACAGACAGGCACGCAGCGCTCCAGGCACACTCGGTTTCCCCTCCCCACCTCCCACAGAAAAGACGACGACCATAAACCACCAAACCGACCTCATTCCGAACCCCGGGGAGGTCCACTTACGGGGAGCAGCTGAGAACTCTTCAAGTCAGCCCTGTACTCTTTTGAAGTCAAAACGTATCTGAGGCATCTTTCCACATGGTAGTGTATGCAAATGTGCAGTGCAAATGTGCAGTGCAAATGTTTGTAAACCCGATTTTTGATGTTTTAAAGACAGATAATAATTTTGCCAACATTTGCTAAATGCTAAGTAGGGCTAAAGAACAGTTGTGTGTCACTTACCGAAGGGGATGCGTTCTGAGAGACGCGTCATTAGAGGATTTTGTTGTTGTGTGAACATCGTAGACAGATGGCACAGCCTATTGTTCCTAGGCTAAAACCACACTGCGCTGAATACCGTAGGCAATTGTAACACAATGGTAAGTATCTGTGTACCTAAACATATCTAAATATTGAAAAGGTACAGTAAAAACAGGGTATTATAATCTTACGGGACTACCACTGGATATGCAGTGCATCCTCGACTGAAACGCTATGCAGTGCGTGACTGTGCTGTCTTTTATGTGAATTAGCTAAAACAGCACAGCCCAACGTGGTAGCCCAGCTACAGTGCATTTGAAATGCGGCTGCTTCGAACTGAGGAGTGCCCGTAAGTGTAAAAAGTATACACTGGATTTTGAAGACTTAATATGAATAAAAAAGAACATCAAATATCTCATCAATAGTTGCTTTACTATTAATTACATGTTGAAGTAACACTTTGGATACACTGGGTTAAACAAAATATAGTAAAATTAATTCTACTTATTTCGCTTTCCCTTTTAAATATATAGCTACTGGAAAATGTAAATGCCATATGTGGTCTGCATTGCATTTCTAGGGAATAATGCTGGCCTGAAGTATCCCACAACAATCCTGTGTACTAGGTGTTGTTATTATCCCCATTTTATGATAAGGAAACTAAGTCTTAGAAATTTTAAGTATTTCTCCCAACATCACACAGGTGCCTGAGCTGGGCTGCTTAGGAAACCTGAGTCCTCAGCCCAAGTTCAAAATTATTATGGTACTTTCCTAATGTGCACGAAACGTTTGTCTGCAGAGCCAGCCAGTGATGGGGCAGTGTAATGCTCTTTTAATATCTAGAAATCACAGATATGTTTTCCTGCCTGGGAGTTAGCCTGGCTTTTGGTGCAACCAGAGGGAGGGGCAGCCGATGGAAGCCTGCCAGGCTCGGCAGAACTCACCCTCGGGAACAGCTGGTGAGGACGATGGCGTCGGGACATGATGAAGGTGACCGGGCAGCTCTGGAGGGACACATCTGCCCCCCCTTTTCTCTGAGGTCTACAAGAGGAAGATCTCTTCCTCCACGTCTGCTTGTTTTTGTCCTTGCTGAACTTGTAACATCTTGGAATGGACCAGGGCCCCACTCCGACTGATACAAAAATGGATACGTCAAGAAGCCACTCATCCATCCATCCATCCATCCATCCACAATCTTCAACAGATCTTGAGTTCCCACTTTGTGCTAGATACTACTTTTCTCTTGGGATAAATGGAGATAAAAGGGAACCAGTTCCTGCCCGCGATCAGCATACAGTAAGAGAGAGAAAATAACCACATAATCAAAGAGCGAAAGGTAAAATCACCCCAACGATGCTACAAAGGAGACGCAAACAAGGTCCAGGAAGGCTGCGAGAGGGGATCTGACCCAGAGAGCCACCGGACGGGCTTCCCTAGAGAGGAGTCTGAAGGATGAGAATTAGCGGGCACAGAAAGGGGCAGAGTGTCTCAGGCAGATGGAAGAGAATGTGCCAAGCCCCCGTGGTGAGGAGCGGGGCAAGCAAACAAGTCTAAAAGGCGACTGGCGTGGAGCACAGAGGAGGGGAAGAGGGCAGGTACCGCAGGTTTGCAATCAGAGACCAGTCCGGTAAGTCCCCTCGAGGAATCCAGTCATCCCTCGATGGCGACAGGAAGCCAGTCAAGGCCGGCTGGGGTGGCGGGTTGGTGTGGGCTGGGCGGGCCTTCGCCAGGTTTGGGCTTTGGAAAAATGATCACCTGGGCTGCAGGTGAGACTAGAGTCCAGAGTGGATCCACAGGGAGGCGACTCTGGTAACGCAGGCAAGACCCGATCACGGCCCAGATGGGAACGTGGTGAAGTGGACAGAATTGAAGCTGTTGAGGAGCAGAAGTGACATTTCCAGTGACGACTGGACACGGTGCGGGCAGGGCAGGAGAGGGAAGTGCTAAGGATAACACCCCCGTTTCTGGCGTCTTCGGTATGGAGACTATAGCGCTTCCAAATTCTGAACTCCTATGTCCTGACAGAAATAACTCACACGTGCTAATTTCCTAACTAGCTTGATCTACTGGCATTTTTGAGGACAGTTTTCTTTTATGGGTATTTTGGCAGCTATCTGAATTCTCTTTGGAGCAAATTGTGTACTTTAGAGAATGAATTATTTAAAAATCTACATACATTTCCACACCCCCCTTGATCCTTTTATTTCTAAAAAGAAGTGGTTGTATACACGGTGCACATCAAGTTCATAGGCAACTCTTAAATTAACACTTGGCAATCCCCTCTGCATAAAAAATAAGATTTACAGCACTGGCATCTGCTTACTATCCCGTGAGCATACTCCAAATAGCAATTCGCAAGGCAAACAGGACAGAGGAAAACAAAAATCAGGTCAAACATCTCACTTAGATTGGAGTCTTAAAAATGCCTAAATAACAATGGAAGGGAAAAAAAAACTGGCATTCTGATGAAGTTTTAAAGACAATTTTAATCTCTGCCTGAATAAACAGGAGAGATGCATTTAAAACATTTAGCGCAGAAGGGAAGGAAGAGAAGAAGGGCCATTAGGAAAGATGTATTTTCCTGGAGCTGAAACACGTGTATTTTTCATTAGATACTTTCTGACACTTCAGTCTGAACAACACTCCAGTTCTGGGAGGGGCGGGTGGGGTGGAGCAGTCCGCACAAGTGTGCCACTTACGTTAACAAAATAAATGCCTTTATGGAACGGGGACTTACTTTATTTCAGGAATTAAAAGCCTCTGGGCGTGATTCTTGCCATGGCAAAGGAGTAATCCTGAGCTAGTGGAAAACTCAATATGCAAAAAGTCAATCCCAGTTTTGCCACTGGGTCCTGGCGGCCCAGTTTGTACATTCCAAAGTTCGGAATTCTCATGACAAGATGGCGTGACTGATAAAGCTCACACTTGTAAACAGGACATTCCCCATTCGAGCCAGGGTCAAAGTCTGTCACTTCACTTCACCCCACCTCACGGCCTCCTCTGTGTGGCCTCAGCGCACCCTGCTTGCTGAGCCCTGACTCCAGGGCGTCACAGTTCTAGGATGTTGGGATCCTCACTCGTTTTGGCAAATATTTATTGAGCATCTACTACAAGCGAGGCAGCCGTTTAGGAGCTTTGGATAAATCAGGAGGCAAAACAAAAGTGCCTGCTCTTGTGGGGCTGGCATTCTAGTTGGGGTGTGCAGAGAAAGAAAGGCAACAAAAGGAAGTGTAAATGAGTAGATTGTACAGAATGTGACCCCGCGAGGGGTGCTGGGGAAAGAGGGCAGCGTCAGGGGTTGATGGTGCCAGGGGAGCCCTGCCATGCGAAAGTCAGACAGACTAGGGAAGTCCCCGTTAAGAAAGAGACACAGAAGCAAAGCCACGAAGGAGGTGAAGGGCAGATGCCAGGAAACGGGCTGCAGTCCCAGGGGGGCCCGTGTGGGTCACGGGTGCGGATCCCTCATGAATGGTTTGATGCATTCTCCAGGTACCAAGCTTGCACTCTTCTCTCGAGACTGGTCAGTTCTCTGGGAATAGATTAGTTCTATCCAGAGCAGGTTGGTATAAACTGAGGTTCCTCCCCCACCCCATTCGGTCCCTCTTCACACGTGCCTACTTTCTCTCTGACAGTCTATACCATGTTATGACGCAGCACCGAAGCCCCCACCAGAAGCCCGAGCCATGCTGTAGAATCGCGAGCTAAGAAAACCTCTTTTCTTGATAAATTACCGGGTCTCAGGCATTCTGTTAACAGCGACACAAATCGGACCGAGACAGGTCCTTAGACAGAGATAAGGGACCAGATTAATTTCCTCCGTGCTTTACTCCTGTGAACTACAGAACATGCAGAACAGGCACGAAACCAACGTTGCTCGGAGACTAACAATGCTCTATCAAGAGGGTGTCGTTCCTTTCCAAATAACTGCGTGGAAACATCAGTTGTTCCAAACTACCAGGCAAGCTGTTGAGACCGGATGTGCAAAGGACCACGAGCTGTCCGGAAAGTAACCAGCCATTGTTAATATAACAAGAACACATTGCACGGCTGGATAATTTCCGGTCGGCCCTTGTACATAATCCAGCTACGCGTCCACCTGAAGGAAAGAGCTGCTCTCTGCTTGCTTGTTGCATTACGGAAGCAGAACGATACAGCTAAAATGCAGGGGATGGTTCTCGAAGCAACAGCACACAGTGGAGCCCCGGAGAAGGCGCAGGGGAGGAGGCCTGTTTGGAGGTACCCAAGCATTTTGGACCTGTGTCCCCTACTCCCTGTCCCAGAGGATAAAAGGGCTCTTTGCCTTTGAACTTGCACGACACCAGGGGAAGCCAGGGCACCCCTTGAAGAAATGTCTACAAGGCAGGGACCGTTTTGTTTGGAAATGCCTTTGTTAGAGTTTGAAGCTTGACATTTTGGCAAGAACTAGTAATCCGAGATGGGAAGGGAGAGAAAACCCAGGGCTCTGTCAGCGATCAAACCGACATTCTTCTTGGAAATCACCCAGGCGATGCAAGCACGTAAAAAGGAACGTGAGAGACCAGCCGGCCTCTCCGGATGGAAACAAGGAGATGCGAGTTTACAGCCCACTGATCTCTGCCAGTCTCGGTAAGAGCAAGGCCTGGGCTATGCCATCTGTAACTCCCTAATTAGATAAAACCAAGGCTGAAAATGTTCTGACAGCCGGGAAAGACCCAGTGATAACTCAAGTGCTTCACACCAGAGGCAGAAGCGAGTTATCTACAGACACACATCAGCCCTTGTGGGAATACGGTCCTGCTGTTTGCGTTAAATAGCTGAGCCGTGCGCTTTCGCTAATGGCAGCTTAGCAAGTTGAAAACTCACTGTTTTTGTGCTGAAAATATATCCATGTTCTAACCAAAAATCTTAGGCACGATTTAAGGGTTAATGCAAATAAAAATCAAAATAGGACCATTCTTCTTTAAGGCACAAGTAGAATTATATCATTCGATTTATTTCACGAGTATCCTCAGGATATGGCAGGCACCATGCTAGGTGCCAGCGACAGAAAGGTGAACAAGGTAACAGATTAGACCTTTTCTTAAAGAGCTAACGGTCTAGGGGGCGTGGGTGGGAGACATAAATAAAACCACAACTCAATTATAGGGAAGGCGGCCTTCCCAGAGGCGCGCGTGTGGGTTGCTATGGAAACACAGAGGCCCTGCAATCACTGCAGGGGTCAGAGGAAGCTTCCTCGGAAGTGACACTTGAACTGTGTTTTCAAGGGAAGGCAAGAGAGGAAGACCATCTCCTACGGTGGCAACAGCTTACACGAAAGGATCAAAGCCTGACACAGCATGCCCCTTTAGGAACCCGCAGCGGTTCCAGGGCTGGAGCACAGACAGCCCTGCTTCTCCCAGCAGCACGGGGGAAGGCGTTAGAAATGCACATTCCCAGGCAGCCCCGGACCTACTGCGGCAGAAACGCTGGGGACAAAAAAGCTCTGCAAGCTCTGTCTTATTAACAAGCCCTCCAGGTAACTGAGACCGTCTGGGCTCGAGGGCTGAGCAGGGCTCATCAGCGTGGCTTATAGGTGTCGTGGGTCCATGGCACACCAAGCCACAGGAAGCCAGCCGAGGGTTTTAAGGGGAACAGAGATCAGATTTGCTTTTCAGAAAAACCTTTCCAGGGCAGAAGAGAGAATGAGTTGAAGAGAAGTGAGACTGCAGGCAGCGGGACAAACTGGGAGGCGACTAATCCTGGAGAGGAGGACACCCCCTGAAAAAGGAAGAGTCAGCGCAGCAGGATGGAGACAGCAGAGTAAGAGGCAGGGACCCTCCAGGACTCAGTGACAGGAAGCAGCAGGGTGGAAGGTTAAGGCCGGGGCCCTTGAATCAGCACGCCTGGGTTTGAATCCTAGACACGTGATCTTAGGCAATCACCTGACTTCCCTATTCCTCAGTTTCCAAATCTATAAAATGGGGGTATTAATTTCTACAAAAACATACGCTCCATGGGAGCAGGAATTTTTGTCTGTTTAGTTCATTTTGTATCCCCCAAATGCAGCACAGTGTGTGTGGCTCACGGTAGTTCTTTCTTTTCTTTTGAGACAGAGTCTTGCTCTGTGGTCCAGGCTACACCACACCACCAGTGCTGTGGTGTCAGCCTAGCTCACAGCAACCTCCAACTCCTGGGCTCAAGCGATCCTCCTGCCTTGGCCTCCCAGGGGGCTAGGATTACAGGTGTGAGCCACCACACCTGGTCCACAGTAGGTCTTAAATAAATATTTGTTGAATGAATGAGGGAGAATCTTGGCGGACATAAGAAAGAGAGAGGAATCTAAGATAATGTCCAGGGTTTTAGCTTAAGCAACTTGGTAGGCTGTTGCTATCATTTACAAAGTTAGGAATACTGGAAGTAGAGAATATTTCAGGAGAAAGATCAGTTTTAGATGTTAGTTTAGAAGTGTTACCCTCATGATAGATGGCAGACACCGACGTGGAAATACCCTGGTATACACATGTGGGAGTCTAGAGGCTGGACAGCCAGGTGGCTCCAAAGTCACATTTAGCTTAGAATTCAGGTTTCACCACTTACGATGTGACCTTGGACGAGTAATTTGACCTGTCTCTCCTCCATTTCTTCCTCTACACAATGTAGACAGTAGTAGCGTCTATACCATGGGGTCGCTGGGAAAACGAGGACCAAGACTGCCCTGGAGACCACTAGGGTTACGGGGAAGTACACAGAGGAGACCGGAAGGGGAGACCGAGCAGCACGTCCGGGGGCAGCAGGACCCAGGGAGAGGCGCCGGCCAAGCCCACGCAGCGCTCAGGCGTGCGGGAGGGAAAGGGGCTAGCTCTGCGCAAAGGGGTTCGAGCAGGGGAGACTGCTCCTGTCCAATCACGTGGAAATGAGCACTGCGTGACAAGAAAGCATTGAAAAAGGTAACTTCCCTTCGTTCAAGGGAGTCCCTGACTCCAGCGACACCAGACACTGCCCTGGTGCGGCCTGGCAAGACCCAAGATCAGCGGAGGGGGATGCAAACTGCCAAAAGGAACTCGGGGCTGGCCTGGGGTCAGCCCTGTATCGGCTGGGGACAGTCTGTGTGTTAGGTAGGAGACACAAGCGCGAGGCGGAGTTACGCGACGTGTTCCACAGATCTGCAGGCTGGGTGCCGGGAAAGCCCAGGTGCAGAGCCACGCTGGACACTGACTGGCTGTGTGACCGCGGTCCAGTCACCCAATGATGGTCTCCTCGAGCGTGAATGGGTCGTAACAACACCTGCCCTGACCACACAGGACTGCGGCTACCAAACACAAGGGCAGACCTTTGAGAAGAATATACTGCAGATAGACGGTAAAGCAAAATGCCACACTTCACCCATCTGCTCAGTCCCAGTGAGCCACACGCCGCGCTCCTGGCTGTCACCCGGCACACACGCTGCCCTCAGAAATCGGAGCGGCTGAGTCACTCGCGGAATCAGTGCGTGTCCGGGACCCGTTGCCACAGTACCCTGTGTTGGGAGACGATTCTCTCCCATGCCCGTGCTTCTTGTCGGCAAGGCACTGGCTGGAATTACAAGTGAGTCCCGTGTTCCGGGCTGTCTTTTCAAGAAAGTCCGCATAGCAGACAGCCTTGGAAGACACAGACCGTCTCTCTACAGAGCAAGGATCGGGCCAGCTTACTGCCCATTATGAAAACCGGGAGTCCCCCGAGTTCGGGCTCTCGCTCCTATAAAACAACCCACCACGCAGGCAAGTGTCGCCTGGTCCTCTCCACGACACCCCGCAGGGATTAGGGCTCAGGGAACGTGCACAAAAACACTGATACTCTGGCTCCCGGTATTGCTGGGATTAATAAAGCCCTGTGCTCTGCCCCGGGAGCCTGGCGGCTTTTGCCAGCGTCCATGACTCCGTGGTACAGTGAGTTGTTAGGTGACTTGTGGAGTGACATCTCAGACCCTTTACAGCTCTCGACACTTAGTGTCATTACTTTATGTTACGGAAGAGGGTTTGGTGTTTTCCTCCCACCCACTGGCTTGTTCCCCAGCTGGTCCCGTCGGAAGTGAGCTCTGTCAAAGGCGAGGCGGCTGCGGAGACAGTAAGTAACAGCCCTTTCTGGTGTTTCAGAAAAACTTAACACAAACCCTCTCTGCATCTATGTATCTGTGTATGCTTTTAAATTTTGTTTTGTTTTCTGTGGGGTTTTTTTGTTGTTGTTTCACTGATGAAATCTGCTTTCTTTTCTAAGAAACACAAGACATTTACACACTGACAGAGGTGAAAGTGACTTGTTACTAAACATATCGAGGTGCTAAAATGTGTATTTCTTTCATTTTAAAATGTTCTCATTTAATTGTACATGTTAAAAATTCCTGAGAAGTAACTGCTTGTTTCAGGTAAATTTTAGTAAACGTTTGCCTTAGCTGGAAATAACTATTAAAGAACACCAG
>CAUYSK010008613.1:0-21998 GCA_963575035.1 Avahi laniger
AAAAGAATCCCTATTCAATAAATGGTGCTGGAAAAACTGGATAGCCACATGCAGAAGATTGAAACAGGATCCGCATCTTTCATCTCTCACAAAAATCAATTCGTGGTGGATAACAGACTTAAACCTACAGTCTGAAATCATAAGAATTCTAGAAGAAAATATTGGAAAAACTCTTCTAGACATTGGCCTAGGTAAATAATTTATGAAGAAGACTCCAAAGGCAATCACAGCAACAACAAAAATAAATAAATGGCACCTGATCAAATTAAAAAGCTTCTGCACAGCCAAGGAAACTATTGTGAGAGCAAACAGACAATCTACAGAATGGGAGAAAATATTTGCATGCTACACATCTGATAAAGGGCTGATAACTAGAATCTATATAGAACTCAGGAAAATCAGCAAGAAAAAATCAAACAACCTTATCAAAAAGTGGGCAAAGGACATGAATAGGAATTTTTCAAAAGAAGATAGAGTAATGGCCAACAAACATATGAAAAAATGCTCAACATCTCTAATCATCAGGGAAATGCAAATCAAAACCACAAAGAGATATCACTTATCTCCAGTGAGAATGGCCTTTATCAAAATGTCCCAGAACAATAAATGTTGGTGTGGATGTGGAGAGATAGGAAAACTCATACACTGCTGGTGGGAATGCAAACTAGTACAACCTCTGTGGAAAGCAATATGGAGATACTTCAAAGAGATACAAACAGAACTACCATTTGATCCAGCAATCCCATTACTGTGTATCTACCCAAAAGACAAAAGACATTCTATAAAAAAGACATCTGCACTTGAAAGTGTATAGCAGCACAATTCACAACTGCAAAGATGTGAAAACAACCCAAGTGCCCATCAGTACATGAGTGGATCAATAAAATGTGGTATATATATTCCATGGAGTTCTATTCAGCCACAAAAAACAATGGTGATATAGCACCTCTTGTATTATCCTGGATAGAGCTGGAACCCACTCTACTAAGTGAAGTATCCCAAGAATGGAAAAACAAGCACCATATGTGCTCACCATTAAATTGGTATTAAGTGATCAACACTTAAGTGCACATATAGTAATAACATTCACCGTGTGTCAGGCAGATGGGGGGAGGGGATGGGTATATACACACCTAATGGGTGCAGTGCACACCATCCAGGGGATGGACACACTTGAAGCTCTGACTTGGGTGTGGCAAGGGCAATATACCTAACTTAAACATTTGTACCCCCATAATATGCTGAAATTAAAAAAAAATTTTTTAAATTAAAAATAAAAATAAAAAAAAGTTGCAATCAATAACATTCTTGATATATATGCCACAAAAAGCAAGTTTAAAAGAGCCCCTTACTCAATTCTCTTTGGAAAATTAAGTTACTGAAGAACACTGTGCTAACATTACTGTTCTAATCCCAGGTCATCCAAAAGGCAGCCTAGAACCATGCAGAGCTGAAACTCTGGTTTCTGGTACCAACTGGAAGCACTAAATTGCTGAGAGATAAATTGCTGTGTGAGTATAAACAATTTCTTGACCTCTCTGGGCCTTGGTTTCTATTCTGTAAGGGGGAGGGGGTTGGAGGAGGCTAAAATTTCCAGGGTCTCTTTTACCTCTAAATCTTTTATTATGTCAAGTGGATAACAAGACAAAATTTAAAGGATTTTCTTAAAAAATGAATTAAATTTTTACCTTTGAAAGAATGTTTGGCTAAATTTGTATGATATCCTTTGCCTATCACACAGCTCAAAGCTAAATCTTATACTGACTATTTCTGCCAAGGTCTTTGCCAGTCTTATTTTATCAGCATTTTCTATAACGCACTTCATCATCTTCAAGTGAAAATTATCAATAACAAAGAGCTAAAGTAATCTACTATATGATCATATTATGGATTTTTCTTAGATTTTGCTGTAAGCCAGGTTCTAAAAACATTTTCTGAAATTCTTTTTCATATATAAAATGAATTCTGCCTTCAGGAGACATTTTCTAAATCATTTCTCCAAAGACCCTGAAGGCCACTCTGAAGAAAATTTTTAATAAATAAATGAACTATTTTCTACCAATGATATGGCTGAGCTCTCAAGAACTATAAAGATGAAGTTTTTTATTCTTAAATTTTTGGTGTTCTCTGTGTATGTATTTAATTTCACCTCTAAGCAATAAAATTAAGAGAGGATAAAACATACTTTCAAAAATGATTTAGAAATAAGCGTCCCTAAACGATACAACAATCATAGCAGATCATTTACCTGAACAAACAAAGCAATGATGGCGATTCCATGCGGCTTTCCCACAGCCTCATCAATGCTGCCAAACAGAGTGGAGTTCCAGTGGATCAGATGGAGCTGGGTGGGCAGCAAGAGACAGATCACTCGTTTTTAGTGTACTACTTCTATTCAGAAAAACAAAGACAGTTCAACTTCTTCACTAGATCTACATGGTGTTATATTCACAGACAGACACAAATAGACTGCGCCTTCAAATGAGTTCTCTGCGTGAATTCCTTCCTTCTTATTTCTGAACAGAAGCAATGCTTAGTGGATCACTGTCTCTCGAGTTCAGTTTAGTCCTGATTAGGAGGAACACATCCAGGGGCACTCATGGGTTTCACATGGATTTAGTTGTCTTTCCTTAAATGTTGTCCCCTCTGGATCTCAATAAAACAAAACTCCAGGTCTGGGCACAAACACTAGAACTCATTCAAAGGATTAGTACCTGTATAATCAAATACTGCCTCACCCAGTAATTCCATCAGGAAATGTACCAAGCCAGTCTCTAGTTCTGGTAAATTATTTCAACTTTCCAAGAATATCCAGAGATAGCACCCTGTAAAAAATGCTGCCTTTTTTAAAAGCGATGATAAAATAATGAATGCTGATGTAAGTCTCTAAAAGATGGCTATTTCCTGCACTGGAGATAAAATTTTATCTGTGAAGAAATGACAAACAATGCTCAGAGGATTCCCTCACTCCTAGCCTCATAAAGGTTTGCAGCTTTTAAGTTTATCTGGAATATGCACTTGCTCCTACAGCACTGATAAAATACTTGCAAGAAGCCAAATTCAATTCCCTCGTTAAAAATCAAATGGCCACTGAGGTTCTTAGTACAATGGCAGCTAGATAAACCTTCTTCCTAAAATACTATCTTTATCACTAAAGCTTTTAATCAAGTTATAATTACTACCTTAAAACATCGCCTCATTTAAAATCATCTAATTAAAAATTATTAAAATTATCCAAAGAGACATAGCTAAAATTCAACCACTATTTACTTTTATCATCTATACTAAAATATTCAGGAAAATTATCATGAGGATTGCCACAAATCTGATTTTTCTACTGCTGAATTTGCCCAAGTAGAATTCGAGATTATAAAACTGACCACTAGAGGGAGGTAATAAAGTTCTCTGCCAGTAAGAGAAGCAGGAATTTAGGAAAAAATATAGCTAAGGCTCAGCCAAGTCAAGCTGTGAAAAACTCACAGACTGTAACTGCCCAGTAAATGTAACTGTCAAGGCACTGCCTTTAAGAAAAGCACGTTCTATAACCTCTCATTTAATTATAAAACACAGAGTAATTTTAATCTTTCCTTCTCTGTCTGCAACAATAGCAGTAGAGATAAGAACTGATTACCTTAATAAAACCCACAAAGAAGGCCCAAAGTTCAAACTGACATTTTTTCTTACTTCTCACAGAAACATTGTGGGGCATTTTAGGGAGGAAACAAAACGTTAATAAACCAAAAAAGCATGGGTTTTTCTTTCTCCCACTCCTCATAATTCAAAAACATCACCACTCATGCAGGCTCTTCGAAAATGGCTTCACCTTTTTTGTGTTTAAAAAAAATTGAGGGTCCTCCTTCCTTACATGTGTATTATGCATGGTGACTTTGCTTCAAAGAGCACAGTATGGAAAGGGGGTAAAAACAGTGACTTCACAGTGGAGAAACCTAACAAATGCTGTCTGGCCGAGGTCAACATCAACAGCAGTTCGTCATGTCGACAGTATGTATCCTTGCTGGGTGATGAAAATGGCACTGTGCTGCTGTGCTCTTTTGCCCAATAACCCATAATTCAATCCAGTCATAAGAAAGACATCAGACAAATCTCGGTGAGGGACATTACAAAATACCTGACCAGTACTCCCTAAAATTGTCAAGGTCATCAAAAACAAGGAAAATCTGAGAAAATGTCACAGTCAAGAGGGGCTTAGGGAAACACGAGAACTGAATGTAATACGGTGTCATAGGTGAGATCCTGGAACAGGAAATATGAATAAAATATAGATTCAATAATGTATCAATATTAGTTCATTAATTGTAACAAATGTACCATGTTAATATAAAATGTTAATATTAATAATAGGAGAAACTGGCTATGTGGCATATGAGAATTTTCTCTACTGTCTTTGTAATTTTTCTATAAATTTAAAACTGCTCTAAAAATTAGTTTATTTTTAAAAAAGAAACAAAACAAAAGACAAATTAAAGGAAATCCAAACTAAAAAGGTTAACAGAAATAACAGCAAAATAACACAGATGAAAGCAGCAAGAGAACCTCTACCTGTCCTCCCTTCTACCGTATGGGTCCGTCAGTAATCACCTGACACTTGGCGGTTCACGGGCAGGAGAGATTCCTTCCCCCATGGTCAATCAGTGACCCGAGCTTTAAAACAGAAAGCTCTGTCCTGGTACTGAGAAACCCTCTTCTCTTGAAGGTGCTTTATCTCATTTTAAGACCAAAGAAAACATCAGAGACCCTCTTTTCACACCATTAGAGGATGGTTAATTCAAGCATCAGGCAAATTTCCAATACATTCTGAAATGGGCCAGACTTCAGCTGTAACCCAGTGCTGGTAACCTAGGCACAAGACCCACAGGTACAATGCACTTTGCATTGCTCTGCCTCTCAGATTTAGCTTGTTCTGCTCCTGACAGCTTTCCCAATCCATCTGTATTAGTCTGCTCTGGCTGCCGGAACAAAGTTCCACAGACCAAGGGGCTTGAACAACAGAAACTTATTTCCTCGCTACTCGGGGGGCTGGAAGTTTGAGATTAAGGTTTCCTTTTGACTCCCGTCTCCTTGGCTTGTAGATGGCTATCTTCTCCCTTTGTCTTCACACAGTCTTGCCTCTGTATCAGTCAGTGTCCAAATTTTCTCTTCTTATAAGGACACCAGCCATACTGGATTAGGGCCCACACTAATGACCTCGTTTTAACCCGATTACATTTGTAAAGACTCTATCTGATGTACCAGGAGTTAGGACTTCAACATATTAATTTGGGGGGTGGGGGACACAATTGAGCCCATAACACCACCTATCTCACCCTTTCCTCCCTCACCACCATGATGAAGTTTTCTCATATCTCATGAATTGAATTATTCACATCAACCTCTGTTCTCCCACAGCCCCTTCTTTATTCCTATAATCATATCATATTTTGCTTTATATTAATTAGTGCTGGTTCTATTCAATACAGAAAAGCTATAGAGGCAGGAGAGTTATCAGTGAACATGAAGAACTAAGAGTAACTCTGTGGGTAGCTAGAGGGAAAATAAGTTTGGCAATGACAAGAGGTGAGGCTGGAAAGGAAGAGGGGTCAGTCCACACAGAGCTTTAAATTTTATCATAACTGTACTTTAGTAAATGCTAAAGCAATATATTATTGCAATGAAAATTATTACTTATGCTACCTAGAATCACTCAAACTCCCCCATAATACCTTCTTTCACTCAAAGGTTCTTTTGACAATATAGTAGATGGATGGGAAGTAGTAGATACTGGAGGCTGGAATATAAACCAGGAGGCTACTACAGAAGTTCCAGTTGGAAAATTATGATAGGGATGTGGATGGTTAATTTTATGCGTCAACTTGGCTAAGCTATGGTACCCAAAAGTTTGGTCAAACACCAGTATAGATGCTGTTGTGAGGGTATTTTTAGATATAAAGTTGAGTAAAGTTGATTACCCTCATAATGTGGGTGGGCCTCATCCAATCAGTTGAAGGGCTTAGGAGCAAAGGCTAAGGTCCCCCAAAGGAGAAGGAAGTCTGCCTTCAGAGTGCAAGATAAAAATTCTGCCTGAGTTTCCAGTCTTCAAACTTGAGCTTCAACTCTTGCATGAATTTCCAGCCATCAGCCTGTCGTGCAGATTTCAGACTTGCCAACTCCCACAATCACATAATCCAATTCCTTAAATTAAATCCCAATCTCTTCTCTCTCTCCCCCTCCCTCTTCCCTTTCTCCCTCTATACAAACAAAAAAGTATAGAGACCAATAGAAATTTAAATCTGAAGAAGACCAGTAGCAAGGGGTATAAAGAAAAAGGACCCTAAAAATTAAAGTGACCACATTTGGGATTTATTCTTCCAAGACTAAATACGTTTCCTTTGGGGAGGAGGGAAGGGGGACATAACAATCCTCTGATGATCAGAAGGAACATGTTAGAACTTCGACTTACACTGATTGTTATCTAATGTCTTTTTATGTCAATTTTTTGATCACAAGATATAAAATATAAATATTAATACATCTTAGTACATGAATATAATTTATTAACATACACATATTAAGGACATGTGCTCCAAAGTTTGTTCTCATGTGGATAGTTACACAAAGACACGTGGAGATCCGTGGGTCTGCATGGACACCCATATGCTGGAAAGGACACTGGTTAGAAAATGATGACGCGGCCCTCTGAGTCCAAGGGAGGGGAAGCAGTCTTTCCCAATCATCTTATGAACTGGCTTAAAAGAGGTCCAAGCAGACAGCTATTATCTGCTGAGGGCACTCAGAAGATGCATTTCAAAGCCTAACAGTACAGACATGCTCTGGGGTGTGTCTGATCCACGGAGAGGGCAGAATGGAGAGGCGGCAACACTGCGCACTTTTGCGGCTCCATTGATAGATTCCTAGAGGCAACGTGCTCTCATAAAAGACCTCTGAGCTGGAATCACAAGTCTTATATTCTTGTTTCAGTTCCGCAACTCTATCTCTGTGAACTTCACAAGTCACTAACTTCTTTGAGCATCAGTCTCTCTGTAACACAGAGCTGTATCTTGAAAGCCTGGATTATCCACGCCTCGCCTCTCTGTCTTCTCATAGTATTCTCTTTATTCCTACATTCTTATCGCATTTTGCCGTCATTAGCATCAGTTATTGACAGCCAGCAAAGGCACAGAAGCAGGGGGATGGATCTGGAGAACGGAGAGTGGCTTGCCAGTTTACAGTGAAGACGAAGTACATAAATGCTGCTCACCATTTCTAAGGAGCACAGGGGTTGGGTGGCATTAGCACTGTATCTATGGCCTAGACGCAGGTGGCCCATTCGCAGAGTCACCTGACTCCTTCAGCATCCACTGGACTGAAGATGGCCCCAGGCAGGACTCAGATGAAGCCTTCAGGAGCCAAGACATTCTTGGTCTTGTAAACACACCACCCAGCCAGTGGCTGAGGGGCTGCCCCTTGTAGTTTGAACTCAAACTCCTACTATGGCTACCAACAACAGTGCTTGAAATCAGGGGCCAAGAATCCTTCCTCAACTGAAAACACAGGGAGTTCCCAAGCACCCATCAGTGACTCTCCCTCAAAAGGCAAAAGGCTTTGGTCTCCTCCCAGTTTGGGCGTGTCAGAGTAGGAGAAAGTGGTTTTCTGCAACAATTAAAGCTGAGTCTTTCCTCACACCTTATCACTCTTCTCTCCACCCCACCACTCCCTGACCACCAGGCTGCAACAGGAGACAAGTGTGACAAAGACACAGAGAAGCGAAGATCATCATTACTCTAGCAGCATGATGATCCTCGTGCCTTCTGATTAAAAACTCGACCACAGGAAAACAACTGTGAGGCATTCTTTTTACAGTTTTAGAGAAAACCTTTGGCTGAGCTTTTGCTAAGGGCTCGCAAATTCACATTTCCTGCAATTGATCATGTTACTTTACCACCAGTACCTGTGAAACGTTAATCTTAATGTACTTAACTCACAGAAATAGATAAATTTGTCTAAAGTTATGAAACTTTGACAAGGCATAGCCTTCTGATAATTTATTTGTCACCAAGAAAAATAAATTTGAAGATTTCATGGCAGCTTAACAGAAAGCTATCTTCAAGATAAATGAGGTTTACTGTTAACATAAATAACACGACAGCATTAAAGTACCAAAAAATGAATCATGAAGAATGGAAAAAGTAGTGAAAACTGAAAAGGCAATTATGACTCACAAATTTGTTTCCCCAGCCCTGAGCGCTTATATGAGTTCTGTAAAGTCTCCTATCTGTAAATGCTTAATGGACATTTCCTCTTATTGTCACCTCAAGATGAATAATTCTAGAAATAACATCAAATCCCTTCAAAGGAGCCCCCTTGCTGACTCTCAGTAGCACCCCAGCCTCCCAGGCTTGAGACCTTGGGCCTCCATCCTCTATCTTCAACTCACCAAGGCCTCTCCTGGCCCCTAGCATTTACATTACAAAGCCCAACTAATCTCTCTTGACATGACTTTCACTATATTTCCTCTGTTCAGAAATCCCTAATTTCCTCTATTTTCTAGCCACATCAGGCTTACATGTCTCTAGCCCCATCCTCCCGACCCTAACTATCCCCCAAATGCTCCAACCAAGTGCAACCCGCAGCTCCTCACAACAACCTCCCTGTTCCGTTTATGTTCCACTCACCTGGAATGCCTTTCCCCACCCCGTCTGGACACACAGATCCTACTTCTCCTCCTCGGCCTTGACAGGCATTTGACAGAAAGACAGACAGACTGGAGATGGAGACTGAAGACGATGGGGATGAGAGGTGGGGGCTGGGGGATGCAGGATGATGGGAGATGGAGAGAGATAGAGAACTTGAACCAACAGATATGAAGGAAAAGGAAGAGGAAAGAAGGAAAGATAACTGGGATTTCCACTGAAACCACTGATCAAAAGTAAGATGAGTTCAGTTTCAGACAGGAGCTTAAACCTACACCTGAACAGCCCAACTGGTGTCCCAGTCATGAGAGACGCAGACCCAGAGCTGCCCCGAGGAGGGCCAAAGGCACAGGTAGCAGATACCCCTGGAGAGATGCTGCCTTGCGGAGTCAGTCCACCTGTGGATCGTCTTGAGAGAAACTGACAGGGCCAAGGACTGAGCTTTGGAAAATGGTGAGATGAGCGAAAGGAAAATATCACATCTGCAGAAGAAAACACAGAAAATTCCAGAGTGCTGTTAGGACAAAAGACTTTCTAGAATAACGTGTGGTCATCAATAATGCCAAGGCTATACTAGCAACAAAGCCGTGATGGCTGCAAAGAAACAAAGGAAAGTGAGGATAGAAAGAGACTTTGGACCTATTGTTTTTAAGATTACTGAGTTGGCAGTTTCAATACCATGAAAGGCACAGGGGCAGAACGCAGAGGCATCAGGATAAAACAAGGGGCATCATCCTATAAAGCGGACAAGATTGTCAGGAAACAGAAATTAGAAGGTAGCTGAAATCAGTATGCTTGAGTGTGAGCAAAGCTCACCTTTGACACTTAATAATCTGTTCTTTTAATGGTCAAAAGTGAAACCTGAAGGAATCACAGGTTGTTGTAAATTTTGATATGAAAATCATTAAGTATTCAATGCAACCTATGAACTCAGATGTCACTAAACCTGAAAACCATTTTCTTCTGATCTATAGTCATTAAGAACTTTCCTCTGAGCTAGGCCATTATACAGGACAGATTCACAGAAGAAAAAGCAGTATCAAGAATAGGTCCTGACTTCCGTGTCCTGATTTTGCTTAATTGCTTTCCTCAGCCCCCGAGAAATCCAACTATAGAGAGCTGTGGCAGGTCTCAACAAATTTTGAGTTTCCGAAGACAAATATCTCACTACCCATGCTCTACCGCAGCCAAACATCCATTCACAGAACACTCAGCACTATGACATTAGAGAAAGAAAAAAAGAATTATGTCTCAACTACCCTCGTGATACTGGAGGGATTGAAAGAAGAAGATATTAAGCATTGAAATAAAAAGGAAAAAAGAGGAAACTGGAAGTGAAACATTTGTGTAACAAAATGGGTCATTCAACAACTGAAAAATGGTTAACAGGGAAAGCACCATCTCTCTCTCCAGATTCACTCTTAATTATAAGTAGCAGCCCATTCATCTGCAGATAAATCGAGATTTAGTGTGTGTTATTTTCAGGTGCTGCTGCACTTACAGATGTCACTGTCAATATATTATGCAGCTACTATCCAGGGAAGGACGTTCAAGGTGTAGACAGATATAACAGTGACAAAGCGCTGTAAAGCATGGAGTGAAAATAAATTATTTGAAATTCTAACTCTAGCTGTCACCTACTGTTATGTTTGCCTAGACTTAATTATGCATCATCTTACATGAGTAACAGAGAAGCAGGAGAGAATATGTTAGAGTGTTTCAGGGCAACTTCGTCCATTAATATATTAATATCAAAAGGTATTTATAGTGTTCTTAGGGTTCAGAATCGTCAATTAAAAAGGCACTAGGTTCTATATAATTTATGAAAGGATTTTCTTTCAAAGCAGAATGATCTCTTTAAATGCTGATTAATTTCCTTTTGTTTACTTTAACATTGCTGTCTTCTTAAGAACAGAGCATCATAACCCTATTGGGCTCTTTTCCCAAAAATGAAGCTCCCTTTAGAAAATTCACTCTGAAAGATTGCGAAAGGCTTGTTGGAGCTGTCATGTGAGTCAAAGAAAGGAAAAGTTGCCTCATTTTTATATATTTTATATTTAATGTAAGATCAGAAGCAATTAAAACTGATTCTTCGACACTGAGTTCTTAGTTTTCCAGAAAACATCCTACCTCTCATTTTCTTAAAAAAAAAATGTGAATCGTGGGTTATGGCTGCAATTAAGTTGCTGTAACTTAAATTCTTTATACTTCATTTATTATTTTGTAAAAGAAGGCAAAGTAAAGAGATTGTCAAAGAGTCTTGATGTTACAGAAGATAAATCATTTATAGATTGGATTTGTTCATTCTATACAATGAATCCATGAATAATGGCTGTAATCCTCCCTCCTCATGCCCAAATGAGACCCACAATTGACAAAAGAGTTCAGAAATAACAGCAGTATTCATCTCAACACTTACTGAGCATCGACAGTATCTAGAGTTTCAGCATCCACTGTTTCTGACGTTGGAAATACAAAGACTTCAAATCTTGTTGCAGAAGAATTCAAGGTGTGAATACATAAAAATATGAAATTTATAGTCCAATAGAAGAAAAAGATGAGTGAAAAGGGTTAGTGCACAATTAAAATGATAGAGGATGCTGTATTTTTAATGATTTAATAAGCACTGATGTTATTAATACATTATCTACCCAGCATTCTTCTTTAGAAATATTACTTCATTCAATCCTCATTAATATCTTCATAATGGTAGGTTCTATGCCTATCAGCAATATCCCATTTTAACAAGAAGGAAATGGAGGCTCAGAAGGTGAAGTAACCTGCCCAGGATCACGAAGCTAACAAGTGACAGAGCCAGGATGTGGACCCAGGCGGTGTGGCTGCACAACCCCACACCACCTCTGCTCCACGAGGGAGGGTTGAGGATGACTGGGCAGGCTAGAATTCATAGTGTGAATGCTCGCACAAAGCACGGAGGAACAGCAAACAAAGTTCTCTGTAGAGACAAGAAAAGCCAGGGAAAGGAATGGAGAGTGTGCAACCCAGGACACGGCTGGTGAGGCAGAAAGGCTGGACCAGAGCGCACCGGGTGCTGGTGAACAGTCTCCCTCCAGCTCCTGGGAAAACTTCCTGAGCCCTCTGAGCCTCCGCTCTAAAAGAGAGACAGACTATGCCCTGTCCGTTACAAGGGCAAGGAATATTCTCCAGAAAGCTCCTAGCACATGCAGAGCAGGTGCGTGCTGGCTAGAGAGGGGTCAGAGCAGGAGAAGCAGAAGCTGGAGAGACAGGCAGGCAGGGCTGGACGGTCTAGCGCCACGCCCTGGAAAGCACAGGTGTGCTCACTTGTCTTAGGTGGTGGAATTTCTCATTATGCTCTCTGAATTCACCTATTTATTTTCTTAAAATTTAAAGATAACTAATAATGCTTTCCACTAGAAACCCAGATCACCTCCATCACAGTCACAACTTCAAAGGTCTCCGAGAAGCGGGAACGGGAAGCAGGGATGGAGAGTGCTGTGCCCTGCCCCCAGGTGTTTAAATCCCACAGTGTACAAAACACAGTGCCAGCTGGAGCCATCTGTAAATCCAGCCCCAAAGGCCACTGGTTAGCAACCCCTCATGCATATCATTAACCTTCTAACACTGAGGTCACCTGCCTCCCAGAGAAAATGAAGCCATCCGAAGGAAGGAACTGTTCCTGCCTCCTGCCAGGACCTCCCGCCAGTCATTCCTCCCTCCCCCGACAAGGTCGAATTGTACACGCTCTTTCCCAGGAGAAACCACCTACCCCTGCTCTGCTCTGTTCAGCTCCTCAACCACTCACGGGTTTTTGGTCCACCAGTTCTTTTCTCTTCTGAGCCTTTGACCTGACATCTCCCTGTTACTTCCTTCTCACTACTATTTACATATGTGTAGATTTTTCTCATCTTCAGAAAAGTACTTTCCTGACTTCACGTACCCTCCTACTACTTTTTCTTCACAGTAAAGTCTTTCAAAAACTCACCTACACTCCTCATCACCACCTCCTCCCTGCCCATTGCCTCTGCAACCCACTGAAATCTGTTTCTCATCGCTATCACTTTAGGGAAACTGCTCACCACGTTCACCAGGGACCTTCTTCTGCTAAATCGCTCGTGTCTGGCCTGGGTGTAACTGCCGGCTCTACAGCATGTGACATCCCCACCTGTCCTTCTCACTCCACTCCTTCCCGTGGGTTCTGTGGCACCCCCTCTCCTGGTTTCCCCCTCCTGGGACAGCTGTTACATCTCAGGCTCCTTTACTGGTTCACTTCCCCTGACACCCTCAAAAGGTGGTTCTATTGGGGTTCCACCTCACTCCTCTTCCCACTGAGTATATTCTTGTTGGCTGATCCTACCTACTCCTGTGTTTTCAATTGTCACCTGGATGTCCAGAACTCCAAAATCAACACCTTTAATCAAAATCTCTGTCCCGAGGCTAGATTCCTTTATTAAACTCCCCAATGAGGTATCTCCAGTGGGTTATTTGTTTATTTATGAATGAATGAATGAATGACAGGCTCTCACTCTGTTGCCCAGGCTAGAGTGCAGTGGATCATCATATCTCATTGCAACCTCAAACTCCTAGGCTCAAGCGATGCTCCTGCCTCAGCCTCCCAAAGTGCTGGGATTACAGGAGTGAGTCATCTTGCCTGGCCTCCAGTGGGATATTTTAAAGTTAGCATTTCACAGCTGAATTCCCTGCACCGCCTCTCAGACTGAGTCTCCCTATTCGCTTCCCAGCTCTGATGATGGAATCCCAGCCAGAAATCTCTTCCATCATCCTCTTCCCTCACGAACAACCAAGAGCTACATCCTGTCAATTCTATCTCCATAAAATCTTCCAAATTCATCCACTTGGCTGATTCCCATCACCAATTCCTTAGTTCAGAGATCCATAATCTATTGCAAAACATTCTTCCCAAGTCTCTTAACTAGTCTCCGTGCCTCCAAAGTTGGCAGCTCAAGTTCATTCTCTCTTGCAGTCACACACTGCACATCTGCTCCCTGGATGCTCTCTCCTGTCCACGGGCACTGTCCAAAGTCCTTGCCACGTAATGCACTAAAAGAATATGTCTTTCTATTAACACAGTCTTTGTAAGTGTGACAAATGTGGTTTATTATGTATTAACTGTTTCAGGTATGTTGGTGATAACAATTATAAAAATAAGCTCTTTTAAGTAATAAGAACGCATATAAAGCAATTTTAATTAGATTTAAAATTCAGCACTATTTCACTTCTCTGTGAAATACCACTGTCAATTTTTACACTCCAACTTTATACACCTAATACATTGCCTAACAACTTAGTTTTCAGGAAAAAATATTTTTTAAATCCAATTATAATATTCAAAATATAACAATTTACGATGAAACGTATTTACCTGAAAATGCTTTTTAAAAACACTCCATTTTAATTCTCACTACACCTGAAAAGGCAGTTGTCTGTTAACACCACATACTTGAATGCTTTCGATTTTTGAACTTCAGTTACATAAAGCAAAAATCACAATCATTTTATTAGAAATATGAGAAGGCACAGAATATAGAAGGAAGAGAATGGTACTTGATCCAAGTCTCAGTGACCTTGGGCAACTTATTTAATGTCTTTTGACCTGATTAGTCAGTTCAAAAATAGACATAACAGTACCTCTAAGGGATAGTTTAATGATTAAATAAGGCAAGGCATGTGTCTGGCACAGAGATGGTCTTCATAAGCATTCCCACCACTCCCTGGTAAAATGCATCTTGCAATAACTCCACAGCCATGAGATAATGCGAGGGATATAAAACTTTCCAACAATATAAACACACTATATCTTCAAAATATTGTGAGAAGAGTGAACTTTGACAGGCTAAAGAAATAAATATATACATACATAACAGAATTCTACTAAAAACATTCCCTGAAATAGAGGATTGTTTCTCCCTGTACAACTGAATGAAACTGCCCTAATCCGTAAGACAAAAAGCTCTGTAAAAATCTACACCTATGCTTTCCCCATAAAGTACTTCCTTATTTACATAAGTTTTGTAATTTGCTTTAAAATCATAACAAACTAATCCAACTCACTTGTTGCTCAAGAGAGTTGCACAAAGAACCATTCTTTAGCAAACTCATCACAAACCACATTACTTCTAGTGCTAATTAAAGGGGACTATGCTTCCCTGAGATTTGTGTAAGACTCTCCTGCTAATACCGTAACAGTGCTATAACAGTGCTACAGACAACCAAATAGTATTTTTTAAAGGACATTCTAGAAAACTGCATTTTAATACATTAGTGACCTAAAGGACAGCACCCAAGTTCCTTTTCAATGTCGTGACAAAGTAAAGTAGCACTTTTCCTGAGTGAGGTGGAACTTGTACAAAAACAGCTCGGGTAAAAAGAAGGTCAACTAGGAACAGGAAAGGCATCAATGGGCGTGAACCAGAATAAGCATAACAATTCAGATAGGAAACTTTACCTACATTTATATGGTAATACACTTCAATTCTGTACAACTCATATTGACACATTTCTAAACAGGGGAAAAAACATTTCTAAAACAAGATGATTGTATTTTGCACATAATCCAAATAAATAATCATCAATGACAAAAGTGCTTTAAATGTTCAGAGGGCAGATATGCAAGTACCAGGTAGGGAACGAGGACTTCACTTACACCCAGTCTTGCCTGCCTCTCCAGCTCTGGCCAAGGGCCCTACTCCCCACCGATGCTCACTGCCCTGGTCTGCGCAGTCCCAGTTGCCTAACTAGTACATAGACTGCATTACTCAGTCCCTTCATCACCTTAACCATCCGCAGCATTATCAAAAATCCTATGGAAATTCAAATAACAGAAATAAAATTATTATCTGAAATTTTTTATTATGGATAACATTTGTTTTATACAGAAAGAATACATCAATGAATAAAACCGTATTTGTATATGTATACACACTCACTGAAATGGGCCCTGTGGAAAAGCAAGGACCTTCCTTGATATACAATAATGTAACTCAGGAGATAATTTTGCTATCTAAAACTATTACAGAGGTAGACATATTTTATTATATTTGCTTTTACATAATAGCATTGAATATTTTTAATTAATTTCCTGTGAAGCCTTTAATAGGAATGTAAGTTTAATAAAAACATTATCTCTGTGGGGAAAATAGTAATAACCACCTTACAGTGACCACTTCGAAGCATGTTTTCAATAAGGCATGGGAAGGAAGATAAAAGTGAAGACGAGCCATAAACATCTGACCACAAAGGCAGATATTCAATTTATACTGGCAGGCCTAAGAAAAATATAATGCTAGAAAAATGCAAATTAAAATGAGAAAAATATAATTACTACAGAAAATATTTATTAAGCATTTGCTACATTTAGCTACCTGAAACTAAAAGGCCAGGTAATTTTCAAAATAATACCAGAAGAGATACCTTGTGGGGTAAAATGTCACCTTTTCAGATATGTATCTAATTGTTTAACTGGATGTTCCCTCGTTCAGCACACACAGCTGATGTCCACCCACCTTCCATTCCCCTCCCCTCTCCTCCATTCTAACAGAACCCCAACTGCAGTCATGTATCAGGAGGCCACATGCATATGGAACGTCAGACCCCTCCTCAGCCCCACAGGGTGCATCTTGATTAGAACAGACAGTTACAGCCTTGTCATTTCCCTTGAAATGACTGTTTTAGCAACCTGCAAGTACAGAAATTCTGGACAATTATACCCAAGGGGAATTCTGCTGAAGGGTGCGGGTAAAAAGGGTGAGGTAAGGAGGGAAATGTTTCCTAATTCTTAAAAAGAGACTCGTAATACTTGTAGCAACATGGACTGGTGCAACCACTTGGGTTAACTATTTGTCAGTATCCACTACAACTGAACTATGCCTATGGTATAACATAAGCTCCAATTCTAGGTATACATATGTTCATCAAAAGGTCGGACTATTCAAAGAAGCTCTATTCTAAACAGACTGGACTTGAATGCAATCTAAATTTACATCAACATCAGAATAAATACACTGCAAAAAATTCACATAATGGAATACTATACCATGAAAATTAACAAATGAGAAGTGCACACCACAATGTAGATGAATCTCTAAACATAAGCTGAATGAAAAAAAACCAGACCCAAAATATAATGTATGATTCAATTTATATAAAATCCCAAAACAGGCAAAACTTATCTATGATGCTAGAAGTCAAGACTGTACTTAACCTTGGAGAGGCAATGGAGAGAGCTTCCGAGACATTTGGTTACGTTCTGTTTATTAATCTGAATGCTTTGTTCACTTTGCAAAAATGCAACAAATTGTACACTTATGATTTAGGCACTTTTCTGTATGTATGTTATTTATCTACATCAATACATGAGTGGATTAATAAAATGTGGTATATGTATACCATGGAGTACTATTCAATTTTAAGAAACAATTGTGGTATAGCATCTCTTGTTTCTCCTGGATGGAGCTGGCACACATTCTACTAAGTGAAGTATCCCAAGAATGGAAAAACAAGCACCAAATGTACTCACCATCAAATTGGTATTAACCGATCAACACTTAAGTGCACATATAAGAATAACATTTATTGGA
Source organism: Avahi laniger (assembly GCA_963575035.1). Taxonomy (NCBI): domain Eukaryota; kingdom Metazoa; phylum Chordata; class Mammalia; order Primates; family Indriidae; genus Avahi; species Avahi laniger. The sequence goes on from CAUYSK010008613.1 coordinate 17,264, forward strand.
TGCTGGGCAGGGGGGAGAAGGGAAGAGGGGACAGGCATATGCACAAACAGTGCGATGCGCACCACTCGGAGGATGGACACGCTTGAAGCTTGGACTTGAGGGGGGAGGGGGGCCAAGGGCAACATACATAACCTAAACATCTGTACCCCCATAATACGCTGAAATTAAAAGAAGAAAAAGTGAGATTGTCCATCGCATGTAAACATGGGCACAATTCAGCTTGTTGCTGGAATTTTATGACTTTAACACAAATTGCAATCAATTATAATTCACTTGATTATATATTTCTGTGGTTTGCATATATACAATATGGTTTATACTTATTTGATTCCTTGAGCAGTTTGCAAAGTGTTTCTTAAAGAGCTAGTCACTAAAATATTTTAACAAATCTTTATCAATGTCATCAAGTCCAGTGAATAATATACTGTTTTTTATGGAATTGTGTCCTGAAACAATTTAACATGCAGAATTAAAAACACCTGATTTTTCAAAAAGGATGATGAATTAACTATGAATGAAATTTTTATTAGATGGTATTTGAAGGTAGGATTATACTTTTATACTTATGGTTTAGAATATTTGTCTTTCCAAGATGGGTACATTAGAAAGTAATGTCATCTGGCATAATGTAATTTTATTATAATGATGAAATATGTTCTCCAATAATACTACTTTTTGTGGAGGAGGACACAAATTTTAATGGTTATTTCTTTCGAAAGTTTGCTCATATTTTAAGCAGATGCCAAAAGTTACATAGCCAAGAGCAGCAAACCCATTGATGTTCTGCAGAAATGACTTTACACATTTAGATACCACTTCCCTACAAATAATGTGAACAAGCAAATTTCAGACCAAGGATTCAGGCTACAGGCTTCTCTAGCAATGTCAAATGACATTTGTCCCAGGCTTGTGATTCCTGCCTTAGTATCGCTCTCAATCAAAAGAGATTTCATATATTTTTTCCCTGCTTCAAAAACTTAGATGTTATCCAAGAAAATAGAAATAGGTAATTTCTGTCCATCTTTTTGTCATTTTTCCTTTTTCCTAGCATTCAGTCTCCTCAAATACTTTACAAATCAAAGTCTTGTTACCTAATTGTGCAGTTAGTTCTACAGAGCCACTATATGATCTGCCTCTTTTTAATTTAAAAATTTAACAGATGAAACATTGAGTTTAAGAGGGTTGTTAGCAATGTGTTATTGAACAAACACTCAAGTGGCAGAGATTATCAGCAGTGCTCACACATCACTTAAGTCAGGATTTCAATTTCCATAAATGAACAGTCTGAGCATGAAATATAAATGACTAAAAATTAAATTTGAGCTATAGTATCTTGCTCTAAGGCTAATTGGAAGAACCTGAAGCTATAGTAATGATTAAAACTATAGATTAACACATCAAGGGAAAATGGCATTTTATGGTATTTCTATAAATTGAATTTAAATACACTGTGGAGTTAGGGTAAGGACTTCTAGAAATAGATGATCACTTTCCACATTAAATATACATATACACACTAGTGATTGATGCATTATTCATCACAGTAACAAAGTGCATAATATATTTGAAAAAGAAATGCTAAACCTAAACTTCTCAACATCAATACACACACGTAAACACGTACAATGTTGTATTAATGAGAAATGATTTGAGTGAACAATGGTTTGAGTAGCCTTGATTCTAGCCTTTTGCTCAAATATTACAACAGCTGTGTTTCCCAGATTCTGCAAACAAATCTGTTGATTATGAATTTCCTTCAGTAAATTTTGGAAGAGTGAATCATATTTTTAAAGCTGCCTCAAACCCTTTGTAGATTTATGAGAATCGAAAATTAAAAGGTTTAGTGTTATGTATTTTTGATTAATTGGAAACTCATCATAGTAATTACTAGTGATTTTTATGTGTACCCTCCCAGAACAAGAAATGTCATTTAGATTAGAAGAAAAAAAGCTGGGCAAATATTACGGGGTTCTCATATTTTAAACTGTTTTACATTTAGAGAAAAAAAAATTTACCAACTGATAGTTTGGAAGCTATACCATACTTTTCATCTTGATTACTTAGGTCATAATTATTACCTATCTTGTGGTCTATTAATTTTCCCTATTACTTTCCATTCTGGCTGCTAGGTCTTCTTTCCCTACTCTTTTATCTTTACATGCATAAGCATTTTTGGTTTCTTCTACATATTTTCCATGGAATACTTGCTCATGGGTAGAAGCTGAAAGTTTTACTTTGAGGAATTCATATCATTCTTGGTATCTGAAGATGTTCAAGGTTTTGGGATCTGTTTCTCTAAACATAGACATGGGCATAAAGTTTTTTAGCTTCAGCACTATAAAATAACCGGGAATAAAAAAAAATCAGAGGGAATTAATTTGCACATATCCATTTATAAGATTTTGGGCAATTACTGTAATTTCTCTGGGCCCAAGTATCTAAGTCCATAAAATAAGTAAGTTGGCTAAAGGAAATGGAGTGATTAAATTAGATTTTTACTGAATTCTATTCAGCTAGACAATATGATTTTATGGGTTGGCTTTAAAAATAGCTTGTCTTTCTTTTTTTTTTTTTCTTTCTTTTTAAAGAAGAAGAAGAAAAAAAAGAAAAAGAAAACTCCACCTTAGGCTTCTAATGTAGATTTTTATATATTTGTTGGGTGAGATCATATAGAAAATGTATGAGAGCTATATGCCACAGGTTCAGAAGATCAACTGTCAGTCTAGGTTAATGTAAAAGAAACAAGTAGTCCCCCTTCACACTATAAACCTGTAGTAAAAATGAGCACACAATTGCCTTCAGTGTAGCCTGGGTTAATCATAACAAGATTTGGTTTATATTATATTTAAGAGCAATGTGGTTAAATGAGGTAGAATAGAATGAAGTACACTTGTCCTATAAAACATATTTACATAATAAAAGGAATCAAGGCAAAAATGTTAGAATCACTTCATGATTGTAATGGTTTTAGGAATATCTAGCAACCTCGGGTTCATTTATTTTGTATTAATTTCTAATAGGAGGAGGAAGGACAGTAAATAGGATTGTATAATTGGAAGGGAAAATTCAGAGTTCTAGCAGACAAAATAGCAAAAGCCCTTCTCTACAAACTTTTTGTGATACTGGTGTGGATTGTAGTGGATTTTATAGAACATGAATAAAAGGTGATAAAAATAGAAACCTGAAATATTTAAAACATTTGATTACACTTAGTGAGTTTCAAATTTTGTCTCTATATCCGAACACACAGAAACAGCATATCAAATAGTACCTCAACAAAAAAGCTGTGATATATAAAGTTAAGATGAACATTTGGTAGTAAAATATAAAGTAAATAAGGTATCTGAGTAAGAAAATTACAGTGTATCAATGAAACAAGATATTCTGAAATTTAAAAAACTAAAGTACCTTTATATGTACTGATATGAAAAAATGTCCAAGATGTTATATTAAGTGAAAACTACAAGGTGCGCAACAGTGTGATTAGTGTGATTCCTTTTGTTCATTTTAAAAAGGAGTACATAAAATTATATGGTTTATGTAGTTTTAAAAGAAGCACAAAATATTAGTAGAGTGCGGCAGGTAGCAGATTTTCACTTTTTATATTATGCCTTCATTATTTGCTTTCTGAATTCTCTAAAGAGTAACGTATTTTACTATGCTTTGGTACTTTATACTATAACTTTCTCCCAAAGATTCACAATGTATCCATCCATATATGAACAATTCTGAGTAGGCCCCTGTTAAAGATAACTTTAATATTTGTTTGACTAAACAACATATTTATGTGTGTTTCTTGAGTAAAAACACTTTGTGAAATGCCTTTCTTTATAATACCTATACAATGCGTGAGGAAAATCTAAATTATTATCAAACTCCTTATTGGTATGACCAATCATATTTTATAAATGTTGCACTGAATTCTACATTACCCAGCTGGATACATAAGTAGACAAATAGATGTATGATAGATAGATAGATAATGAACAAATCCCCACATTAACAAATTCTAGGTTGATACAAACTAAGTGACAATGAACAGTAGAAACTGGGAAGATGGGTTCACTCAATGTTAACATCAAGATACATGAATATTCTCTGAAAGTCAGATGAATCTGCTGATGAAAAATATACACATAAAACATACACAACATACACTCAAGTTCTAGCAACATGACAAATTAGCTTAGACTATTGACTTCCTCACCAAACCCAACAGTGGAGAGACTAGAGGGAAAATGACGACTCGTTTTCAGCAACTAACAAAATTTCTTTTAGGAAACCAAATTAATCACAGATACTGGGAAAAAAGAACTTTCCAGATGGGTTTCTCTCCCCATCACTCTCCCTGCATCAGTGTAGCACCAAGGCAATTCTGGCATCTAGCTGGGATGAGAAGGATAGCCAATGGGGGAAGCTAGCCGTCCTCTCAATGTTCCCCTTCTTCCTTTTCCCTCTGGACTAGGAATTTGTATCAGTGAGTGGTGGTTTTAAGAAGATAGCAGAACCCAAGCCTGTGGCTCTGAAAGCTCCTTTGCAGATAAGGGATTCCTGGAAGAGAAATGGAGTAGATGGTCAAACCCAGATGTCAGTCAAGAAGCTCTCTGCCCTGAAATGTGCCTCACTTCCACTCCATAAATTTAGCCCCAGGTGCATATGCTAGGGCCAAGGGTTTTATCTTGTCCTCTAATCATCAGTATTGTAGACCACTGATAGTATCAGGTATTTAAAAGAT
>CAUYSK010008615.1:0-16892 GCA_963575035.1 Avahi laniger
CACACACACATGATCTCCACCATCACACACACATGACCTCTACCATCACACACCCTGACCTCCACCATCACACACACATGACCTCCACCATCACACACCCTGACCTCCACCATCACACATCCCCTGACCTCCACCATCACACACACATGATCTCCACCATCACACACACATGACCTCCACAATCACACACACCCTGACCTCCACCATCACACATCCTGACCTCCACCATCACACACACCCTGACCTCCACCATCGGACATACCCCCTGACCTCCACCATGACACACATCCTGACCTCCACCATCACACACACCCTGACCTCCACCATCGGACATACCCCCTGACCTCCACCATCACACACACCCTGACCTCCACCATCACACACACATAACCTCCACCATCACACACATCCTGACCTCCACCATCACACACACATGACCTCCACCATCACACACACCCTGACCTCCACCATCACACACCCCCTGACCTCCACCATCACACACACATGACCTCCACCATCACACACACCCTGACCTCCACCATCACACACATCCTGACCTCCACCATCACACACACCCTGACCTCCACCATCACACACACATGACCTCCACCATCACACACACCCTGACCTCCACCATCACACACAAATGATCTCCACCATCACACACACCCTGATGTCCACCATCACACACACCCTGACCTCCACCATCACACACACATAACCTCCACTATCACACACATATGACCTCCACCATCCGACATACCCCCTGACCTCCACCATCCGACATACCCCCTGACCTCCACCATCACACACACCCTGACCTCCACCATCACACACACATGACCTCCACCATCACACACATATGATCTCCACCATCACACACACATGACCTCCACCATCACAGACACCCCGACCTCCACCGTCACACACTCATTGAGCCATAGTTTCTTGAGCAGCTTCCATATTTCAGCTTGTGGTGAGGAACCAGGATGCCAAAGCGAACCACACGCTGGCCTCCTATTGAAAAAGGGAAATTGCCTGAGAGAAAAACGAACAGGGGACTCTCTGCATAGGAAGGCTGAATTGCCAGGAAAATACAGAAGATGCCCAGCCTCCCGTTAATTCATGGGAAAGTGTGTGGACATCACCGTGCGATACCCTTCGCGTCCACCAGCCTGGCAAAGGTTAAGCACGTGGCGATGCTAGAAGCTGACCCATGTGGATAAACAGGCGCCCTGACACAGCGGTGAGGTGCACAGCGGAACACGCAGCGAGACTTGCTCAGCATCAACTGGAACGGGGAGGGGGTGTGCGGGACGCCGTTCTTCCACTCCCGTGTGCGGCCGGACTCCGGCGTGTCGGCTCAGGGAGGCAGGTCCAAGAACGCTTCCTGCCTGTGAGAAACCGACAACCTCTCGTGGTCCGCAGGGAGATGCGCTTCCGGAGAAAGTTAAGCGTGCTGAGTGTGCTGTCGCCGGAGACACGCTGCGCTGCACGGGAGAAAGATCCCGGCTGATAAGCGATAACTGGGTTAGGAAAAGCAAATGCAGCTCTGCCAGGAGAAAGAGGAAAGAAAGAGTGTCCCGGAACAGGGAGCCGCGACTGTCAACATAGGGAGGCGTGAAAGAGCTCTTTTCAGGGGAAGTTCGGTGTGGCTGTGTTACCCGGGATACGAGGGAGCACGCAGGGGATGAGGCGAGACAGAGGGTTACGTACGTCAGGGGATGGTGACAGCTGGGATGCCAGACCTTACCCTGCAGCCTCAGTGCCAGGATTTCCAAGGTTTCAAGGTGAAATCCTCAGGGGGGTGCTTAAGAGGAATCATTCTGGGGGCAGGCGCGGGTGACCAGCTGCAGGTGGGGCCACTGGGGCCCATGGTGTGGACAGAGATGGCGAGAGCAGAGCAGGAACAGCTGGGGTGTTCAGGAACATGGCAGACTGCAGGTGGCACCTCTTCCTGGGTGAGCAAAATGGGAAGGACACCAGGCCTGGTGTCTCTGAAACCCAGTATCGCAGGGAGGGTGCCAGGGACGGAGACTCCAAAAAGGCAAAACAACCGGCACATATGTGAATGTTGTTAGATGCAGCTTCATGGGGAAAAACCGACTCTAGTGGACATTTTGCTTGCTATCCGGGAAATTTGAATATGGCAGGATAGTAGATAATATTAGGGAAGTGGGATTAATTGTTTATGTATAATAACATTATTTTGACTATGTAAGAGAATGTCTTTATTTTCAGAAAGGGCATGTTGAAATATTTAGGTTTGTCGTGTCATAAACTCAGTAGTTGAGATTCAAGTGGTTCAGGGAAAAAAAAAGGATCATTGGGGTGCAGTGGCTCACGTCTGTAATCCTAGCACTTTGTAAGGCCCAGGCAGGAGGATCACTTGAGGCCAGAAATTCAAGACCAGCCTGGGCAACATAGCGAGACCCTGTGTCTACAAAAAATAATTTTAAAAAATAGCCGAGTGTGGTGGCACGAGTGCTGGTGGTCCCCATGCTTTAGGAGGCAGAGGCGGGTGAAGCCCTTATGCCCAGGAGTTTGAGGCTGCAGGGAGCTGTGATCATGCCACTGCACTCCAGCCTGGGCAATAGAGCAAGACTCTATCTCAAAAACAAGGAAAGAAAAAAACAGAAGAAAGAAAAAGGGAAAATAGAGAATGATAGCAAAAAAAATATGACACGATGTTATGAATTGGGGGATCTAGGTAGGAGGTTTAATAGTACATATTGTGCTATTATGTCACATTTTCTATACGTTGCAAAGTTATCATAATTTAAAAAATGGAGGGAAAATGACTGAAGAATGCAGTATCATGCATTTAAAGATATAAAAGTAAATAGATGTTGGCTGTTTTCTTTCCTGATTGGGCTTAGGTCTTCAGAATTTGTTTGTTACTATACAGTTTCCTTCAGGAGTAATTTTAAAAGCTCTTTCGGTGCTTGGTCGGAAATGGCAGAAAGTGCCAGGAGGGTGGCGGTGCTGGCCCCGTGGGAGCAGGCGCCCGCCCAGGGAGGCGTGGAGCCACCACACACAGAACTCGTACCCATAGACATTTAAGTGGCATCTCCATCTCTAAACTTGGCTCTTTCTATTTTTGAAACTTTTGAACATAAAAGAGTTGGATTTTAAATGGGCTGTTCTAAGTCAGCCGAGCCTGCCTGGCCCCAAATCCAGCACAAACACAGCCAGCGCCCCGGGGAATCAGACACAGAGATTTCCATTTTCCTCTAAGTGACAGCCATAGCTAATGCCAGGGTGGGGAGGAGGACGCATTCCATGCCGTCGGGCCGCCAGGGACTTGGAAAATGTTTCTGCTTGACATCGCCAGGAAAAAAAAGAATGGAAACGTCTTGGCCTATAAAGGCCCAAGCGGGATTGGGAGCGGAGGGCTGCTTTTTAGCTCCGGCACCGTTTGGCGTTGCTCTCCTTGGATGACTGACTTTATTAAAAGCTCTGTTTCCCCTCAGATGCAGTTCTTGGATGACACCAAGGGGAACTCCCCCGGCCAGAATTCACGAGCTCCAGGTCCCCAGCCTGGGATCAGAGGCACAGGAAGGTGTCCCTGCAGTGGGGTGGGCACCCGGCCGGGAGGTGTGTGGACGGGGATGGCCCACCCAGCACTGAGCAAAGTCCCCGAGACTGTGACCGCTCTGTGGCTTCCAGGACGGCCGGCAGTCTGGCCCCGGCTCTCAGCCGCGTGTGCTGGACCCAGAGCACCTCGGAGGGGGGCTGCTCACTGCAGGGAATGTGGGCCACGTGGGGCCAGAGTGTCCCATGTAGAAAAATAGACCCACAGTGCCTGGTTTTGTGTAAAGTCTCTTGATGTTTAAAGGTTGACGATTAACTTGGCTAAAAACGAAAACACCTCAGGATTATGGGGCCAAACCTCATTCACAGGCTGGACGCAACTGAGGGTCACCTACTTGCTCCCTCTTCAGCTGTGACCAACCAGCTCTGAGTCCCCTTTCTGCCACTTTTCAGACTTTTTTTTCACTTGAACAAAATGGCACTAACTCTGCCTCCCCAGTGGGGCTGTTTCAGGAACTGGGGTAACTCAGGAGGGTGCCTGGCCTGGGGCTGGGCCGCCCTGCTCCTCTCCTTCCCGCTCCTCCCCTGTCTGGGCCCTGAACCTTCTCCCTGGACTCCCGAGCCCCGCTCAGCCTCCCCCAGGCCCCGGTCTCCGTTTTCTCAGACAACCCGGCACAGCCCCTGGAACCACCTTCCACGGAGCAGCTGCCCTTGTCAGCTCCTTGTCAAGGGGCCGCAGGCCTTTCCAGGTCAGCTCACTAATGGTGGCGCACTCCAGCTCCTCTGTGTCAAAAACAAACACGCTCCCCTTGGCCAGCCTGCTCCTGGCCGGCTGTCCCGCCCCTCTGGCAGGCTTTTCCCAGAGGACAAGACCTAATGAGCTCATCAGTTCTTGTCCTCATCAGCCGGATTCCAGGCAGACTGTGGGTGGGGGGGAAACCTGGGCTCAGAGACAGTGCAGAGACAACTGTCTCTGCCTCCCAGGGGCATCCAAGACCCGGTCCCAGCTGGGGGCCAGGGCATGGGCTGCTCTTGGCAAGGGTGAAGTTCAACAGTGAGAAATGTACCTGCCTCTAGCCTGCTGCCGAGCAGGTTCGTGGAGCGCGTCGTGCCCGGGGCTCTCTGGCAGGGGAGGAGCAGGGAAGGAAGGAGCCCTGAACTTGCATGCAGAGCTCCGGGCTCAGTTCAGGCCTGCCCTCGCCCCTCTCCAGCTGTGTCCTCTGGGCGTGCCACTTCACCTCCCTGAGCCACTCTCTTCCCAGCAGAAGTGCTGTCATAACAGCACAGGAGTGTGGAGGAGTCCAAATAGCCGTGCACAGGACATACTGCACATAGAAGACACAGGGTCCATGGCACCCATGCAGAGAGCTTCAAATTGAACATCATTCTACCTGAACATTCACTTCCCCAGAGACTTTATTGTTCTCGGGAAATAGAATACCTGACACGGAATGTCTGTGTTTCCTCCAAAATTCTCATGTTGAACCCCTAACTCCCCATGTTATAGCAACTGCACACAGGCCTTTGGATGTGATTAGGGTTAGATGAGGTCAAGGGAGTGGGGCTCCCATGACAGGATTAGTGCCCTTATGAGGAGAGAAAGAGGGAAGAGGTATCTCCCTCCCTCCCTCTCTCCCTCACTCCCCACAGCGCAGAAGAAAAGCCGAGCGAGGACGCAGTAAGAAGGCAGCCATCCGCAAGCCAAGAAGAGAGTCCTCACCAACCCCCACCATGCTGGCTCCCTGATCTTGGACTTCTGGCCTCCAGAACTGTGGGAAATCAATTTTGGTTGCTGAAGCCATCTGTGCACTTTGCTATGGCAGCCCAGGAAGACTAAGTTAGTACCTAAACACACATCCTTTAAGCAGTAGCTGGTGTGTCTGACTTACCAGGATGAGCTGAGTGCTCACTTAGCTAAACTGATCCTTCATCCCAGCAAGGCCCCTCCCCTCGTGACCACGGCCTTAGCTGACCAAAAGTGGCAGTGCCTGGTCCTGTCATCCTAAAGGAGCTTCCCCAGGAGCACTGAGAGGGCCACCCAGTGTCGGAGTTGATAATATCAGTAATAAAAATTACAGTGCTCTGTATGAAGCAGCTACGATGAACCAGGGCTGGGGATGAGCATTTTACATTCGTCATCTTGTTTAATCTCCACCGTGACCTTGTGGAGAAGGTCGTATTATCTCCATTTCACAGAAGAAGAAACTAGAACTCAGAGAGATAAAATTCCTTGTCCAAGTTCACCTTGCAAGTGCCAGATGGACCAAACCTTCGTCTGACTTCAAGCCTTATGCATTCAACAAAAATTGAAGGAAAAAAGGAGCCATTGATCAAAGTCTTATTCTTTTCTTTCTTTCTTTCAATTTGTTTGGTGTGGTGGTGGTGGTGGTTTTTTTTAAAAGAAGAGGCAAAAATGAACGTTAAAAACAAACAAAGAAATAGAAAACTCTGTTTTACCATCTTGGAGAGAACAAGCCTAGGAACAGAAGGTTTGAAGTTTTGGAGGAGGAGGTGAGAGCACTAGGGGCTGGGAAGGGCCTGCAGGTCTTCGCAGTGGGAAGAGGCTTCAGGGATTCTTCCTGAGGTGAATCCCCAAGCACCTCCTGCCTGCCTCACTTCTGCCCTCATGGAGCTTGAGAGCTGCCTCCTGTAAAAACCCTGTCAGAGATTAGAAGCTCTGCTGTCACTGTCACTTAGAATTCAGCAGCTTTTTCGCACTGCCTCCTGGTCTTTCAAAGAAGTGACTGCTGAACCCAGAGCCCAGGTCCACACTGCTGGAGCCTGGCAGAGTTGGCTTAAATTCTAGAGAAAAAGTAGGAAAAACTCTTCTGGATATTGGCCTAGGCAAAGAATTTATGACTAAGACCCCAAAAGCAACTATAGCAATGACAAAAATAAATAAATGGGTCTTAATTAAACTAAAAAGTTTCTGCACAGCAAAGGAAATAATCAACAGATTAAAACAACGGCCTACAGAATTGGAAAAAATATTGGCAAACCATACATTCCACAAAGGGCTAATATCCAGAATCTACAAAGAACTCAAACAAATCAGCAAGAGAAAAACAAATAACCCCATTGAAAAGTGGGCAAAAGACATGAACAGATTTTTTTCAATAGAAGACATACAGATGGACAACAAACATATGAAAACATGCTCAAAATCACTAATAATTATGAAAATGCAAATCAAAACCACAACAAGATACCACCTTAGCCCTGTCAGAATGGCTATTATTAAAAAGTCAAAACACAACAGATGTTGGCACAGATGTGGCAAAAAGAAACACTCATACACTGTTGGTGGGAATGTAAATTAGTTCAACCTCTATGGAAAACAGTATGGCGATTCCTCAAAGAAATAAATGTAGATCTACCATTTGATCCAGCACTCCCACTACTGGGCATCTGCCCAAAGGAAAAGAAATCAAAAAGACACCTGCATCCAAATGTTTACCACAGCATAATTCATAATTGCAAAGATATGGAATCGACCTAAGTGCCCATCAGCTGAGGAGTAAGGAAAGAAACTGTGGTACATGTACACCATGGAATGCTACTCAGCCATAAAAAGGACAGTAATAGAGAACAGAAAAAGAATAGAGAAAAATCAACAAAACCAAAAGTTGGTTTTTTGAAGAGATCAACAAAAATCAATAAACTTTTAGCTAGACTAAGAAAAAAAGTGATAAAAAAAAGGAATGAAAAATGTCTTTTGCAGCAATTTGGATGGAACTGGAGATCATCATCCTAAGTGAAGTGAATGGAAAAACAAACACCACGTTTTCTCACTTGTAAGTGGGAGCTAAACAATGGGTATATGTGGTCATAAAGTGGCATAATGGACATTGAAAACTAAGGAAGGGGAAGAGCGAGAGCAGAAGGAGGGATAAAATATTATCAGTCGGGTACAATGTCCACTATTCTGGTGACATGTGCACTAAACCCCTGACTTCAGCATTATACAATTCATCCATGTAACAAAAAGCACATGTACCCCCTAAATCTATTGAAATGATTAAAAATATATAAATATTTCAAAGCTCCCTGCGAACAAAGAAAAAAAAAGGCGAAAATATATATATAAACAAAAAATAAATAAATAAATTAGGCCTCCTGCTCTGCCCCTGCTCCTCTCTGAAGCTGACCTCAGTGTCCCCATCTGTGAAGTGGGCAAATGGGCTGGAAGCAGTCACCACTGCGTCCAGAGCATACGAAGCCTTCCAGAGACACCAGTTTATTTCTCTCTTTCAGATGGCTGCTTTCTGGGGCTTGGTGGGGAAGGTGGGGATGTGCGGAGATCTGCATCTTCAGGGAAGCATTTTGACATAGACGGCGGCGGGTGGTGGGTGTTTCTATATGAAACCAAAGCTGAAACCTGCCCATCTCACGATCGTCATCCATAGGATTGGGTGTTATTCTTCCTTCCCTCCCTGTCCTCACCCCGGCCCTTCCCTGGCCCTCCCTGTGCAGCCCAGCCCCATCTGGCCACCTTCAGTCTGTTCTTCCTAAAACATCCTTCTGGCTCCAAGCGCTAACTGATGGCTGCCGTCCCCCAGGTGTGAAGCTCTGAGCCTCCACTGGCCCAGCACCCCCTGCGCAGCCCAGATGGCCTTTCCAGCCTCCCTCCCGCCCCCACACACCCTGAACTGCCCCCTCCTCTGGGGAGGCCTCCCCACCTCCTCTCTTCTCCACCCAAAGAGACCACAGACTTGAAAGCTCCCCAAGGCCCCTAACCCAGGGGGACTTCAGTCACTTCCTCCTCACGGTCCCCTTGCATTTTGTACGTCTCTCCACCAGGGCATTCGTGACACTGTGTTGTTTATCTACCTGTCTCCCCAGTGAGCTAAAGGTCAGAGATTGTCTTCAGGCGGTATTCTCCACGTAGCAGGTGTGCAGACCATGCGTGCAGGAGGACAGCTGGTGAAGGGTCTGCCTAGTCTGCCCAGTGCCTGGCGGCTAGAGCCAGCCTAGACCCTGGTTCCCTGCTGGTACCTGTGTCCCTCACTCCAGGTTTCCTCTTCCCTAAGAAGCACTTCAATGTGCTGAGTCTCTTCAGGTATTAGCATAAGTGGGTACAAGTTTACATAAAGTATGGCTTGGCTGTGTATCCTGCCTTCTGTGCATATACTCATGTGTCACTTAACAGCGGGGATACGATCTGAGATCTTGTTGTGTGAACATCGTAGAGTGAACCTACACCAACCAAGAAGGTATGGCCCACTGCACACTTATGCTGTATGGTATAGCCTGGTGCTCTTGGGCGACACACTTGCTTTGCCTGGTCCTGTGCTGAGTACTGTGGGCAACTGGAACACAATGGGAAGTGTTTGTGCATCTAAACACATCTACACATAGAAACGGTACAGTAAAGATATAGTATGAAAGACAAAAAATGGTACACCTGTACAGGGCACTTACCATGCGTGGAGCTTGCAGGACTGGAGTTGCTCCAGGTGAGTGGGTGAGTGAGTGGCCAGTGAATGCGAACGCCTAGGACATGATTGTGTACCACTGTAGACTTTCTAAATACTGTGCACTTAGGCTACATACATTTATTGAAAATTTTTTCTTTCTTCAATAATAAATTAACCTTAGTTTACTATAACTTTCCTTTATAAACTTTTTAATTTTTTTTAACTTTTTGACTCTTTCATAATAACATGTATCTGGAAACACAACACATGGTATAACTGTACAAAAATATTTCCTGTCTTTATATCCTTTTTTTTTTCTCCCCCATTAGGCAGGGTCTCATTCTGTTACCTGGGCTAGAGTGCAGTAGTGTGATCGTAGCTGACTGCAACCTCAAACTCCTGGGCTCAAGGTATCCTTCGTCCTTAGCCTCCTGACCAGCTGGGACTATAGACACATGCCACCATACCCAGCTAATTTTTCTATATTTTTGTAGAGGCTGGGTCTCACTCTTGCTCAGGCTGCTCTTGAACTCCCAGCCTCAAGCGATCCTCCCACCTCAGCCTCCCAAAGTGCTAGAATTATAGGTGTGAGCCAGCCCTTTTATTTATTTTTAAAATTTTTTTATTTTTCCTTTTACTTTTTAAAATTTTTTGTTTAAAACCAAGACACAAACACACACATTAGCCTAGGCCTACACAGGTCAGGATCCTCAATATCACTGTCTTCACCTCCACACCGTGTCCCACTGGAAGGTCTCCAGGGCCAGTAACACCCATGTAGCTGTTGTCTCCTGTGATAACAATGAAAACAATAACTTCTTCTGGGAAACCTCCTGGAGTACCTGCCTGGCTGTTTTACAGTTGCCTTTTTTTCACGTAAGTAGGAGTACACTCTAAAATAATGACAAAAAGTACAGTAGAGCAAGTACATGAACCAGTAACATAGTCCTTAATTCTCATTATCATTATGTTAGGTACCGTACATCATCATACGTGTCATACCTTCATATGACAGGCAGCACAGCGGGTCTGTGTGCACCAGCGTCACCGCAAACACGTGAGTGACGCATTGTGCTACCACACTGGGACGGCTGCAGCATCACTAGGTGATAGGACTTGCTCGGCCCCATTTCAGTCTTAGGGGACTGCCATTGCATATGCAGTCCATCGTTGGCCAAAACGTTGTTATGTGGTACATGATTATATTTGTAGAATTTTTCATGTAGACTAGTGTATCAGTTATTTCTTCACAAATTACTCTTGTCAATTAAGGACTTCAAGCAACAAAATGTATTGTCCCGCAGTTTCTGCGGGTCACGGCCCAGGCGAGGCTCGCCGGTGGTTCTAGCTCGGATTCTCTCCTGAGACTGCGGTCAGGCTGTGAGGATTGCCTGGCACTGGAGAGTCTGCCTCCGAGCTCACACTCGCGGCTGTTGGCTAGAGGCCTCAGCTCCTTGCACAACTCTCTCCGCGGAGACCCCGTGGTGTGGAGGCCGGCTCCCCCAGAGTGAGCTACCCAGGAGGAAGAGCGACCGGGATGGAAGCCACATGCCTTCTTACGACCCACTCTCCAAAGTCACACACCGCTGCCTCCCTCCGCCAGAGTCCTTTTTTCACAAGCGAGTCACCAAGTCCAGCCCCTACTCAAGGGATGGGGAATTAGGTTCCACCTTTTAAGGAAAGAATATGGAAGAAGTCATGTGCCTACATTTATATTCGCCACCGCTAGTTCTCCAGGAAAAAGAGAATGTGTGTTGAGTGAAATAATGACTTCATACCTTAAATTTATTGAGCTCTGGCTGTGTTTCATGAATTTCAAAAACAAGCCTTTTTTCCACATTTGGACACCTCTGAAATCAGGAGGCATCTTTCCCACAACACAGCGTGGTCCAGTGCAATGCAGTATTGGGGCCCCACGCCCTGCAGGATTGCACTTGACCCTGTGGCAACGTTAAGAGGTAGACATTAGCAGGACCACACTGCGTATGGGGACCCTGGGTGCTTGCCGGAGAGAGAGGGCGACGACTTGTCTGTGTCCAGTGCTTGGACCGGTTTAGAGCCAAGGGTTCAAACCCAGTGGGCTGACCTCCATGGCCCTCTTAGCACTGCGCTGTCATAACTCAGTGAAGTAAAAAGATAAATTGCATTTTGAAGGCCTCGTTTCAAACACTGCTTCCTATCTTGCTCTTCCAACCTCCCCTTTCATCTTGTGGCAATATTTGGGCATATTCCGTTAGCTTTCTGCCCACTTTCATTTACTCAATTGTAGATTTCAAACTCAGTGAAATCTTGTCTCCTCCCTTCCCCTAGAGCAGATGACTGGTGGCTTGAGGACAGGTGTGGGGTCAGGACAAGGGGGAGAAATGTTCCACACTCCCCCCCAGGAACCCTGGACGTGGGTGCTCGGAGGCAGGCCGCGGTTCTGAAACAGCTCCTCCCACCTGTGCTCTGGATCCAGCTCTTCCCAGAAGGATGGGAGATGGCGAACATCTCTTCTTCAAACCCCTGGGTGCTTGGACATCCTCTCTCTGTTCTCGCTGATCTCTGGGCAGCGCTCTTGGCAGTCGATCCTCTGCGAGCAGCAGGCGTCCCATGCTGACTGTCTCCCTGCACCCTCCCGTCCCGTCGGAGTCCCTGCAATGGGGCCCTGCTCAGCGGTGCCTCAGTAAGCCTGGGGTGGGGGACAAGGGTCGTTCAGCCCATGCCCCTCCACTCCCACCCCTCCTCCCTCTCACCCTCCTTCTCCCCCAGGGACCAGAAGGAGTGGCCTTCCCTCCTTCTTTTGGGTCACATCCTCCTCTGACCAGAGCATAAACCCTCAGGACAGATGAAGGACCATTATCCTCCAGACGAAAGGGGTCAGGTAATCCTCTGTCTGTAGCAAGCCCCTTTCTCCTGCCAAACCTCATGGCTCGGCCTGGAAGGACAAAGGCTGCCAGGCTGCGGGGGTCAAGGGAGAATTATTAAATAAATGCTACAATTTAATATTTGCAAACTGTGGCCCTCTTTCAGATGTAGTCTGTGAGGAATAACTGCTTATAATGGTCAGTGAAACCCCTCAAGCTAGTAGGTTTTAGCACAAACTTTCCTGTGTGACCGTTGGCGTGATGACTGGTGACATCAGTAAGGGAGAACAGTGAGAATCGCATCATCTTGCACAGGCTCCTGTTAGTGCATATCGCATATCGAAAACACGTAAGGTGTAACCCAACCCTGAGCAAAGGGAATCTCCCCACATCTACACACTTGTCTCTGGGCGATGAGACCCGGGGAGAAATCTTCTCCTTCTTTCTTCTCTTTGGGTATTCCGAATGTTCTATAATGAACGTGGTTTATCTTTAAATTGGAGGGAAAAAAACCATCATCAACTTACTGAACACGAGTGTAAGAAAAAGCCCCCTGCATGACTTACAGGGAGTTTTACTCTTTTGTCATCAGAACTCAGGTTGCAGGGAAAAGCATCGCTTCCTTATTTGGGGAAGGCCAGCCCAGCGGCAAGGGTGGGGGTGCACTTCCTTTCCTCCCCTCCTGCCACCCCCACTCTCTCTCTGCACCACCTCACCCACCTGGCTGACCTCTGGGTGTAGCTGCCACGGATTTCCAAGGCAAATGGAGGTACGTTTCCCAAGGCGCCGTGGAAAACGATGCCTGCATCCCCAGCAGGAACTGGCAGGGATGGCCAAGGGACCCAGCTGTCAAGATGGTCCTAGGTTTTAGGAGGGACACCACTGTCCGTGGGCATCCCCACTGCACTGCCCATACGGCCTCGTGGAGTCTCACTGTGGGCCAAAGCAGCGAAGCCCCTAAAGTCTCAAGGAGCTCAGCAGGTGTGGGGGACAGGGGCATGAGACCAGCAGGCAGGGGTCGGACCGTATCACAGACCTGACTTTGGGGTCACCTGTTTCCTCTTGGGCTACAGAGGAACATAATGTCTCTTCTAAAGTTCGCTCTGTGTGGTTCAATTGCCACCTTTGTCTGAAGGCATGAGACCTGCCTGTTCCTTTTCCATTTGCTACTGTTGTTTAGTCTCCTCTGCAGCTTGTCTTGTGTCGACTTTAGTGCTCCCTCAAAAGGAATTCTTGGTCACACTTCCTCAACATTTACGTACTCTGAGAACAAGGAAGGATTAGGAAGACAAGGTTGGAAAGTACGGGTGAGAAATGTCTAAGGATTTCTTCCTCTGTAATTAATTCCTCGACAAGCATGGTTGTGCATCAGCTACCCACGAGATTCTGGGCATACAAAATGCTATCCACAGTTCCTAGGGGGAGGCACCTGGGACCCCAAAACTCACAATGTGATCCACAAACATCTAGGAATGTAGAGGAAGCCCCCGGCTGGGAGGAAGGGGGTTCTGAGAAGAATTCAAAGAGAGAACACCATTTGTGGGAGCCTTGAGGAATCCCATGTTTTGGGAAGATCACTCCAGTGCTGTGGGCCAGCAGGTCCCAAGAGGCTCAGGACCCCGGTGGGGGGGGGGTGGAATTCAGGGGTTATTGCGGCGCTTCAGGGAAGAGATTGGGAGGGTGTGCCAGCGGAGGAGGAGGTGGGCGGGTGAAAATGTTGGATAATACTTGTTTAGTAGTCCCCAATTCAGATGATTAGCACACACTGAGCCAAGCCCAGTGCTAGCAGCTTTTCATGCATCGCCTCATTTAATCATCCAAAGTAGGAGATCATGCATCCATTTTACAGATGAGAAAACCAAGGCTTCACGAGTTTAGAGGTTGCAGAGCTAGTTATGTGAAGGAAGGTGGGATGTGAGCCCAGACTATCAGCCGCCAAACTCATACCCATAGTCACTGCCTCCCTACTACCAAAGATAGATGAGGGGCTAATTAGTCAAAATGCTGAGAGACACAGAGAGACAGAGAGAGAGAGAGTCAAAAACAGTGCCAAGGGCTCTCACTCCAAAGACCCTCAGGGGTCAGCTTGTCGAAAGCTGCACTGTATATACACACACACACACACACACACACACACACACACATACACACGCACACACATATATGTTTCTAAATGCATGTCTGTATGTATGGATGTACATGTGGATATGTATATATACACTAAACGCACACACACATATTAAATATATACCGTGCACACTCTCTTGTATATGCCAGAAAACTCTGCAATGATACCTGGTATAATCAGGGTGGTAACCCAGAAAAGATGCGCTGGGAATTTGGGGACAAGAGAGGGGAACTTTTATCTCTCACTTGATATCCATCCTGTAACATTTGAATTCCTATTGTGTGCATTCTGTATTTTTACACAATGAAACAAAAACAACTGAAAATAAGTCTTGGCTCTGGATGGAAATGTGAATGAGGGGGTGTCCCTTGGCTTTCCCATGAAGCAGGTGGGCTTCACTCCCCTCCGGAACCTCCCGGGGGGACACGGCCACACCCACGTTGATAGACGTGTGGGCAGCAACCTGTTCTTAGAAAGCTCTGATTACCGACCGTGTCTTCTGCAGGGGACCCGTGGGCACTGCAAAAACAAACATCAACGGTTGCTGTGAAGCCACGTGATCTACTTCATGCTGGAAAATGAGGCCGCTTTGGGCAGGGACTCTCAGGGCACTTAGGCAGGGACTCTCAGGGCTCTGAGATTCCCGCCGTGAGTCTGTGGGACTCAGCCTAATGGTTACATGAGATGAAACGGCTGCTTTTGATTGTAGAAAGTTCCCCGAGCCCAACTGCAAGCAAAGCAAATAGAAATTCAAGCTGTGCTGCGTCTTCTCAAACAGCCAGAGCATGCTCACGGCAGCTTCGTGTCTTCCACAGCCTTCGCTTCCTGTTTCCTGCAGAAACCGAGCCCTGAGTATTAGTCCACACGGGTCTCTTCTCAGACACTTCCTGACCTCATCTGTGGTAAAAACCAAGATGTTTGTAAAACTCCTCAGAGTTTGAGAGAAAGATCTAAAAGGGTCTGCGTCTCATGAATTCCCAGCACTGAAAGGAGTTAATGTAACTTTGCTTCCCTGTTAACACTTGGCGGTCTGTGTGGGCTCGGACAGAGCGAGACAGAGACACTGGGGTGGGTGGCAGCAGAGAGAAAGGAAGAAAAGAAAGAAAAGGAAGAAGGAAGGAGAAGGATGGAAGGGAGGGATGGAGGGAGGGAGGAAGAGATGAACTCTGTAGGCACCACCTGTGTGCGGCCAGGACTTGCCCGTGGAGCCCTCTGCCCAGATAGCCTTTCTCTGTGCGGTCCGGAATCCTCTTGCTCCCCCATCTGCTCAGCCAGTGGGAAATGAGTCTTTCCTTCTCTGGGGGAATTTCAGGAGCTCTGGCACCATCCCTGGGCCTTGTCCAGGTAACCAAGCTGGGCTGCATGGGGCCTGAGACCCCCATTCTCCTACCATGACCTCTTGCCCCACAGACCTGGCTGGCTCTGCTGTCCCCAGCATTGCCTATCCAACAGCCATCCCCTCCTTGCTAAGAGAGCCCAGTGTTGGTCAGGAATCTGCACTCCTGTGCCTCAGGGAGAGTGGGGCTCCCTGCATGTGGCAGATCTGGCCAGATCCCCTGCTGTAGGGGCCTCTGGGGACGTTTTCCTCACCCTGACTATGTTTCCAAGGACGGACACATCTTCTGCAGCCTTTGCCCATTGCTGCAAGGGTGGGAAGGCCAGAGAAGCTGCTTGGGCTTCTCAGTGACTGTGAGGGGACCGGCCCAGGATGCTCAAACAGAACCAGAGAAAGATCCCCATGTCTTGGAGTCACCAACCTCCAGAGCTCCTCGTGTAATTCTGCACATGGAACAGGCAATTGCATCCGATTTCCTTTTACTTACAGCTGAGTCTGTAAACCAACAGCAAATCCACCGTTCAGTGCAGGCCAGCCGGAGCCCAGGAGGTGGGCATCCATTTCGCCTGCAGGGTGGGAAAGGGGAGGTGGAGTCCAGTGTCAAAGGGAGACTAGAAGTCGGCTGAACACAGTGGAGTGGGTGTTCGTGCGTTCCACACTGCAGACTGGCTTGTGGGCAGGTAAGGAGGCCAGGAAGTGCACGGTGTCCTCACAGCTGAAGCTGATGGTGGGAACGTGGAGAGAGGAAGCTCAGAGATAGATACTGTCAGACCAGGAGGGCTCATGGCATTCTCATCCCCCAACCCAGCCATGGGAAGCTCCACAAAAGTTGGTGAATTATCAAAAAGCAGGCATATTTATGTCTTTAAAAGATGTCTACTTTAGTTTTTATTACTTGCTTTTGTTTACCGAGACAAATACGTGCTCAGGAAAAGCATTACGCACCTGCAGATCGAGCTGACAC
This sequence comes from Avahi laniger, assembly GCA_963575035.1. Lineage (NCBI taxonomy): Eukaryota > Metazoa > Chordata > Mammalia > Primates > Indriidae > Avahi > Avahi laniger. The sequence continues at coordinate 16,226 of CAUYSK010008615.1, forward strand.
GATGCCTTCACACACACAATAAAAGAATATGCACCCTCAAGCTGATGTTGGAGCATCCTGCATCCGGAAGTATTGCAGCTCAGTGTACCCCAATATCTCCAGCTTCTTAAACAAGCCGAGGCCTCCATTGGCTGCTGCAGGTGAGATTCAAGATGTCTAGGAATTTTTTTTTGATTTTTCGGCAGAAATTTATTAAGTACATAGCTTTGGGGGCACAAATGAATAACTAAGACGCAGACCTTTCCTTCAAGTGGTTTACCGTCTTAGGCCCTTCCGGCTGCTATAACAAAATACCACGGATCTACAAGTGAAATTTACTGCTCACAGTTTTGGAGGCTGAAAGTCCAAGATCAAGGTGCCAGCAGATTCAGTGTCTGGGGAGGGCCACATTCTGGTTCCCAGATGGTGCCTTCTCCCTGCCTCCTGACATGACAGGAGGGGCAGGGTGCTCTCCAGTATCTCTCTTTTTTCTTTTTTTTGAGACAGAGTCTCACTGTGTTGCCCGGGCTAGAGTGCCGTGGCATCATCCTAGCTCACAGCAACCTCAAACTCCTGGGCTCAAGCGATCCTCCTGCCTCAGCCTCCCGAGTAGCTGAGACTACAGGCATGTGCCACCATGCCCGGCTAATTTTTTCTATATATTTTTAGTTCTCCAATTCATTTCTTT
>CAUYSK010008616.1:0-21566 GCA_963575035.1 Avahi laniger
ACTATCAGATTTCAAATCAAAAGTTCATTATATCTCAAACAAGAAGCAGTATGGTTAATCAACATATGCACCTAAATTACCAATACAGTTTTGCCATCTGAACGGTAGCTTTTTTATGCCAGCAGCGAGGAAGCCTGGAGATCGAGTGGTGATGAAATCACAAAAGGCATTTTCCACAGCTTATTCGGAATTGGATATTTTTCCTTGCAATGAGTGGTCCAAAGCCTGGAAGAAGTGGTAGTCAGTTGGTGCAAGATGTGGTGAATATGGTGGATGACAGAGAATTTCCAAGTCCAGCTGCTACAGTTTGAGCAGAGTTGTTTGTGCAACGTGCAGTCCAGTGTTGTCTTCCAAGAGGATTGGCCTGTCTCTGTTGAACAACTTCAGCTGCTTAATCGCAAGCATCCTCATCATTTTGTCCAAGTGGTTGCAGTAGACATCCACTGTCATCAACTCACCAGGTTTCATGAAGCTGTAGTGGATAATACTGGCACTGGACCACCAAACTGACATCATTAACATTTTTGATGAGTATTCAGTTTTGCACTGTGTTTCAGCACTTCATCTTTATCCAACCATTATGCTGAATGCTTGCGATTGTCCAAAAGAATCCATTTTTCATCACACTTAACAATATAGTGTAGAAATGGTTCACCTTTAAATGTCGTGACAGCAAAGAAAGGCAAGCTTTGAGATGATTACTTTTCTGATGCTTGTTTAATTCATGCAGTACCCATCTATCCGGCTTCTTTACCTTGCCCATTTGTTTCAAATGGTCCAGTATTGTTGGAATAGTTATGTCAAACCTTGTAGCTAATTCACACACAGGTTGAGATGGATTCACTTCCACTATAGCTTTCAGCTCATTATTTTCCACCTTGGTCTCAGGTCGCCCAAATGGCTGATTTGCAAGATCAAAATCACCAGAATGGAACTTCTCAAACCACTGACATACTGTGCGTTCACTAGCCACATTCTTCCCAAACACTTCGTTGATATTTTGAGCTGTCTGCACTGCATTGGTTCCACAATGGAACTCATATTCGAAAATAACATGAATTTTTGACTTATCCACGGTTTCACAAAAATTGCTCAAAAATTTTAAAAGATAATCACAAGCCAAAACATGCGTTTGAAAGACTGAGAATGTATTTTCACAATAAAAATAAAACAAGAAGTGTCAAAGTGAAATGTCAGAGATATCAACTGTCAAACTTAGTACTTAAGGAAATCACGTTTAATACTTAATAACCCAAATAGTACAGAGTTTGGTGCCATTGACTTGTGCTAAGGTGTCAGCACATTTTCCCACCATTGCTTCTGTCCCATCAGTCAAATGTCAACACAGTGAAAAGGGAAAATAGCATCTCAGTATTATGACAAAAATTGGTTTGACCTTACAGATCCCCTGAAAGAATCTCAGAGAACCACTGCATGGCTCAGCTGTGATTACATTTCCACAATCATAATGATGTAAACAAATATTTAGCTAAGCAAAATATAACGATGTTGGAAGAATGGAGGGATGGAGAAACAAGGGGGAGAGCTTCAGATTAAATAAAAAGCTAAATGCTCATCTTCCATAGAGAAAAGGCCATAGATAATGTCTATGGCAAAAGGAGCAATCAGAGCATATTATTCAGCAATACAAAAGTAAATGAAAGAGTACACTAAAAGAGTTTAAAAGTTCCTTCTGGAGAGTGGGATAGAAGTCAGTTTTTCATAACAAGGCTTACAGAACCTCTTCTTTCTTTAAACTACATGCACATATAACTGATAAAAACTAAAACTAAGTTATAAAAAAGAATGGACTAAATCATGGACAAGTTAAAAAGAGAATCAGTGAAATGGAAGATGCACAGATGTCCATACTTAGAGACATCACAGTGAAGAGACTTCAAAGACAGAGTAAAAGCAAGCAGGAGGAAAAAAGATTACCTATGAATTATACTAACAGGAGAGGTCTCATCAGTCACAAGAGATACGATGAAATATTTACAATGAAATATTTACAGGGGAATATAACTGCCAACTTAAGATCCTAACCCAAGCTAAACAACTTCTCTTCAAGTAATCTTCTGTTGTAAACAGAAAAGGAGCAACATTAGACACAATTTCAGTTTTCTTTCCCATTGTAAAAGGTATTAAGATTCTCCAAGTGTAATAAAGAGAACTAATATTTGTTAAGAGCCCACTGTATGTCAGGCAATATAATAAGAATTTACTTATATTATCATTTAATGTCATAACAATCCTGCCAGGTGGATATATTATTCCCAAATTTAAGAATGTATAATGTAGAGACCTAAGTCTCAGAAAGGATGAGCAACTTGCCAAAGGATACACTGTTAGTCAGTGGTGAATCTAGGAGACAAATTCAAGTCTATCTGTCCAAAATTCTTACTTTTCCCATTCCACCATCCTGCCTTTCCAGGACTAGGTTAGCAACGTCAAGGATCTAGGTCAGTTATTCCTTCTTCTTCTAAAACTAGTAGAGTTAAAATATTAAATGAAAAGGGGATTAAATAACTAATATTTAAAATTGTATAAACAAAATTAAATGTGTTCCTAGTGAATGGAAGGATGGAAATTATTTGAACACCATCTAGAAGAAAAGAAATTTTCATGAACTTTAAAAGCAGTATCTAAAGGATAAATGTAACTAAGCTCTATTATAGCTAACTTCTTAGTTTCTTTGAATATATGAATACATTACTTTCTTGGAACTCAATTCAGTCCTATATTTAAAAAGTGAAAACAAAGTAAAGCAAAAGTGTGACTATGAAAATACATTCAATATCTAACTATACATTTGGAAGAAAAATTTAAACATACCTCATGAATACTTTTGGCATTTACAGCAACATCATTATGACAACGAACAAAAAATACACACAGTCCTTTTAGTTTCTCTGGGGCTGCACTGTCTATATACAATCTCATCATTTTTGCCCCTTTGGTTGCTCCAGGAATAGTTCGACCACATTCTGAAAATGAATTATAAAGAACTTAGCATGTGATCACATAACTGATCAAATGTGATACATTACTGTGGTTCTTACATTATTGTTTCTTGTTTTACTTCTCTGTAAGAATTTTTCAATAGGATCGTAAGACAAATTTTTTTTTTGATCTACAAAAAGATGTCAATAATTACATTTCTTAAATTTCAGCCTCCTCTGGGTGCCTTTCTCTGAGCTCTGCACTTTTGTTCCTTTTGGTCTGGTCTCAGGGTCTTCACACAAACTGTTCTCCCAACCCATCCCCGACCTTTTGCTTACCAAATTCCTACTCATCTTTCAGATCTCAGCTGAAATGCGTCCATCTCAGGAAGCCTTCACTGACTCCCCTGAGAAGGTCCAGTTCCTGTACTAAATACACTCATAGCATTCAACTTATATTAAATCCCTCCCTGAACTAATTTCAATGAAAATTAAACATTTAATAATAAATCTTTAATTTTCAAAAACCATTAAAATTAAAATGTGAGAATTTTGTTAGTTGGCTGATTGCAATATTAATTTGCAAAAATTAACCTTCACATTTATAATAGCCAATTTAAAATGTGATAAAGGAAATAAAAAATCCCTATCACAAAACCACAAAAATGCTTTGCCCAGCCTTTCTTTCTTTGGGTTTGGGGATTCCTCCTGCCCTGTGATTCCAGACACCACCAGTCCCAGTCCTGCCAAAGTGGGCATGTGAAAACTAGACCAATTAGACTCTCTGTAAGAATGTAAACTTTGAATGGAGACATACAAAGAAAACAAGGAGATTTGAGAGATCTTAGTCTACTGATGAATCCTAAAGAAACTGCCCTGAAATCCATGGAAATGCTCTATTCCAGTCCTTCCCAAGGCCCAGTTGTTCAACTAGTTTGTGAACTACCCTCTCCCTTTCCCCTACTTATTTATTTATTTATTGCTTACATAAGGCAGAATATACTTCTGTTGCTTGCAGCCAAGGAACCCTGATACATGGTATTTGGCATCGTAAGAACCCAAATGCCCATTCATAAAAGTTGCACAGGGAGTTAACATCGTCTTCTTTTTCCTTGCTAAGAGAACTTGACTTTGTCCCATTCAGCAATCTGTGCGTGCCCAGGGATGCACTGCTTTCTCAGCCTCCCTAGCCCCTAGGGTAGCCATGTGACACAGTTCTGGCTGATAAGACATATGACGAGCTAAAATAAGCTTGAGCTTTCCTGATGAAGAGGAGAGATGTGACTATCAATAGGGGAATGATTTCTAAAAATCACAAAGCAGCTGTACAATGGAATATTATACAGAATTTTGTGAATGGGGTAAATTAACATGTAATGACATAGAAATATGTCTAGGCTATACTGTCAAGTGCAAAAACCAAGTCAAGAATAAAATGTGTTATATGATCACATTTAAAAAATGATAATAAGCATTTATATGCTAGCAAATGCATACATATAGAGGAATATTTACCAAACTCATAAATATATTGCTTTTGTAGATAACAAAAATAATGATTAAACATGTCTACTCTTTGTTCTAGCCATTCTCCTTCTGAGAATTCTTCCTAAAATTCATTCCTAATCCACACGAATTTATCTTCAATGATATTTACTGAGGCATCGTTTCAAGGAGCAAAAAGTTGTAAACAACCTAAATTCCAATAGATCAGTTCAGAAAATTATAGCTACATCAGCCTACTGAAATAAAACGCAACTGTTAAAAATTTAATTGTAGAGATGTATTTATTGGCATAAAAAGCACAATATTATCAAATTTAAAAGCCACTATAGAATACTATGTAGAGTTGGATCCCATTTTTGTCGAATATAAATACAAACTAAAGCAGTTAGAGAGGGATACTTATCAAGGAGTTAACAGTGCTTTCTCCAGCTGAGTGGGACTTGGATGGTTTGTGTTTTTATTCTAATTATAGATATTTTCTTATCTGTCTATAATTTCCAGCCATTGTTTTAATTTTTAACAAGTTATAAAAATATGGACCAAACAGTAATTTTCCCAGGGATAAGAACTGCAAGAGACAGAAAATCCATAAAGCAGACCTAGTCACCAATTGTGAGTTTACATGTTTTGTGGGAGAAGCAAGACATACATTAATATATTAAACAACTAGAGGAAAGTAGAACATAATCGAGTGCTACATGCACAATGCAAACTTTAAATGAAACAAGAATGTGGAGAACAGTGAAGGATGTGGGTTGGAACACTCCGGAAAAAACCCAAACTAACGAGGTGATCTGAAGGTGATCTGTAGGGTTTGCTGCGTGGAGAGAAGAAAGGCAAGCTCAAAGAGTCAGGACTGCAGAGAGAAGGGCGCAGAAATGACTCTGGTATGTACAGAAAACAATGAAGAGAGTTGCACATTCACACCTGGAAGAGTAGATCAGACCAGACAAGTACTGTGTGTCCAGACTACAGTGGGCCTTAGGCAAATGAGGTATTTGGCCCCAATCCAATAAACAGAAGGACAATAAGAGTTACTTGGCAGGAATAAGCAGTGTGAAATTCAGAAAGAGAATCTGATAACAAAGATATTGGTTTTCAATCTGGAATACTGGCCGGCGATGGTGGCTCATGCCTGCAATGCTCACTCTCCGGGAGGCCGAGGCGGGAGGATCGCTTGAGCTCAGGAGTTCAAGACCAGCCTGAGCAAGAGAGAGACCCCATCTCTACTTAAAATAGAAAAATTAGCCGGATGTGGCGGTACACACCTGTAGTTCCAGCTATTCAGGGGGCTGAGGCAGGAGGATGGCTTGAGCCCGGGAGTTTGAGGTTGCTGTGAGCTCTGATGATGCCAGTGCAGTCTAGCCAGGGTGACAGAGTGAGGCTCTGTCTCAAACAAATCTGGACTACTATGGGAGGCATGAGATATGGGCCTAGCTTAAGGCAACAGAGGAGGAAAGTGAGAAAGAACCAACAGGAGGGATGTATTGAAGGTAAAGCCACAGGACTTAGAAGATGAGTAGTCTAGAACCAAAAGGATGACACGTGTACCTAGCTAATAAGACAAAGGTTTATCAAGCTGGTAGCATGTCAGTTAGGTTAGGCATAATATGCACAGTAGGGAGAGCTAGAGATTCCAACTGACAGCTGCAGCAGGCACAAGATGCTGGGCCGGGACCACAGGGGGCTCTCGATGCTCTAGACAAAATGGCTCCACCTGTCTCAGGGAAAATGAAATTAAATTCTAATGAAAACATGTGTTCCCTAGTAGAGGTCACTGATTTCTATAAGGATGTTTTCTCCTTAAATTATTATAGTAATGCCTGAAATATATATTTGGGCTGAAAATGTACCATTCTTAAGACACTATGTTTTTTACACATAAGCTTCTCGTATAATTTTCTTTATAAACAGAGAATTGTCTATGTATAAGAGAAAACATATACTTCACTTCAACATTCATTAACTAATTACTAGCACACTGCCCTCATAAAACTTTCTTACCAAGACCAGGTGCATCTCCTTCCTGGTAGAAAAATGTCAATGTTTTACGTCCATCTTTAGCAAAAAAATTAGCAAATGGTTCCAGCTGTTAAATAAAAGAGACAATGATGATCAATAAAGTGACTAGGGAATAATCCTCTTTACTTTATAGATTAAAAAAAATGAGACTCAAAGAGTTTATTCAAGGTACACAGAGGCAGGTACATCAGAGGCAAGATTAGAGCCCAAACTAATTTAACTCCGTAATTACTGTGGAATATAGGGTGAATTCTATTTCTCAGCCTATTAAGAATCTGCATATATGGTTTGGGACAGCCACTTACCTGACCCTGTCTCACAGAACCTTACAGGGGTAGATTGGTAAGTCTAATTGGAGGTAAATATAAAATAATTATTATTAAAAGAAACTATTCTTAAAAGTTGACTTGTAGAACAGAAAACTTGTCTTATTGACTGCTTTGTTCAACCAATTACATAAGCAATTATGTTCTCAGCAATTGTAATTTGACCCATATTACAGTCAAACTACTATAAAAACAAATCATTATAATGAGATTCTTCCACACTTATGAGCACAAAGTTTTTATTCAATTACTTAGGAGTCAGTGTAATATCTTAGTAAGTAGAACACTAAATGGGTTACATAAGCAAAAGCCATCACACATGGGAAACACAAAGTTACTCTACCCTCTTCACCCAGTCCCACTGATTCCATACACAAGTCTCCCTTTCAGGTAGCGTTTCTCTCCACTTCCGCTTAGGGGAAGTATCCACATGTAGCAAAGCCACTCCCCGTAGGACAATGTGTCTCGAACTTTAATGTGCATCAGAGAATCACATAGAGGGCTCATGAAAAACACAAAATAAATTTTCATTTCTAACAAGTTCCAGGTGATGCTGATGCTACTGGTCCTACAACCACATTTAAGAACCACCACTCTAGGAGATGAAACAGAGCCACAGAGATGTACATGAACTCTAGCCCTTAGTTTCCCACTCTTCCGTTCCCCACATAAACTCAACTCTCTCACAAAATTACAACCTAAAGGAAACAAAAGCTGTCAGCACAGCTCTTCTTGCGCAGTTCCATCAATACTTCCTTGCTGACCTTTTAGCTTTGAAAGCATATAAATTCTCAAAAGTAGTGCCCATGATGGTGATAAAAAAAGACATCAAAATATCAAATGCAACCAATCCTTGCCTTTTAGATACATTGTACTCCTGCAATGAGCAAAGTGAATGTCGTGGTGGGCCAAAATCATGACTGTGAATTAAAAATTCACTTACACTACATAACATTTTATCAACAGGTCGTCTGAGCTTCACCTAGGCAAAGCAGTGTTATCATACCCCTCTTGTGGAAAGAAAACTAAAGCTAAAAAGAATTTAAGTGAAGGACCTGAAGACACACAACTACAGTACAGAGCCTGGGATTTCTTAGCCTCAGGTCTCCAGATCTGTGCTCATTCCACAGAACCATATCGCTGCTGCCTTGACTTTGGAAAACATTGCCAAGTAAGCCAGGAAAGAGATTATCTTGAGCAGTGCTGAATGAAGAAAGTGGAAAAACAGGAAGGGCAAAACATGAATACCAATGTCTTAGAAACCTCTGTATTGGTCAGGGCCCTAACAAGGAAAGGAATCACACATAAAGGGGTTTTTTAAGAAATTTTATACATAAAGAGGCTACTTCTAGAGGCCAGAGCAGGGTTAAGGGAAGCTGTGGCACTAGCAGCAACAGGACCAGTAACCAAAGAAAACCATTATCAACCCCAAGGCCTGAAAAGGTGAAGGGTTGGGGATGACGATGTAACCGGAACCAGGTAGAGAACTAGAGATGTGGGGACTGCTTGGGAGGAACTATAGTTATAAGAGGACAAAACCATGGCCACAAACATGGTCAGGTGGGGAGCTTCTCTCCTCTGCCCTCCAGTTTCCTACTGGTGGCTCCCAGTGGCTGAATCAAGTGGAAGCCAGAGATCAAGTAAGCCCAGGTGATACACTGCATAGAGCTCAACCTTCTAAGCCACAGAGCAGGGCAGAGAAAAGGTGAAAATGGATCTGGAGGCAAACAAAATCTCCACCACATCCCCTGTTGTCCACTTTTTTGTGGTGTCTTTACTGAGCTGCTTCCACCCTGGATTGCATGACAGGCTTCACATTAAAAGAATATTTTTCCATACAGCCAATTTCCTAAACCACACCACACCAAACCATGCCACCCCTTTCTCCTTGTTCCATCTTCTTATTCACCTGGCCACCAACCTTGATGCCAACTTACCACATGTCCTTGCTTTTTTCACTTCAACCAAATAAGCACTCTAAATCTGCCTCCGATTTTGACAATGGTTTCCCTCCTGGCTACACTATTTTCCCTGCACCATGGCTTTGCACAATCACAAACAACTCTTAAGGAAATCCCTTTTCCAGACTGATTCTTCCCTTAACACTTAGATTTCCCATTTCTTGCAGCCTAAGCAGTGTCTGGCCTGGTCCATGATGGTTTTAAAGGGAGAACCTAACCCCACAGACCCAAAGTCTGAGACATACCTTGGGAACAGCAAATAGAATGGTTTGTAGGCACATGACACTTCTGCTTCCTGACCAGCATGCTAGCTAGTAAGAAAGACTTCCTCCAAGCAGAGAATGCCAGCCCAGAAAGCCAGATGACAAATATTTAAGGTGGGATTACCATCTCTGCAGGCATTTACCTCCCCCACTTAGTTCTAGCAGCTGTCTTCCCCTGAAGGCAATGGTCTGTGCCTACACCATCTGCAGAGCTGCCTGGATTCCAGTTGTGGGATTAGCCAAATCTGTGGGCTAACAATTTTCAGGTGAAACAAGGTTGATTGCCTATCGGGTTTCCTCCCTAACCAAGTGCAAGACTTGTCCTCAGGATGGGCCTAAAGCCTGGGCCTACTGAGAAACACTTTTTTAGAAATTGGCCTTTCCTTCCTCTAATTGTCATCATCCCAAGGATGTATATAGGGTTGTTGTGCACCAATTGCTTCTACTGGGAGAGTAGGCAGACATGTAGCCAGAATTGTCATAGCAGCCAAAATAGTCATTAGGGAAGGGAGGCCATTAAAACAAACAAACAAACAAACAAACACAACATAAGAATGGCAAAGAAAATCTTCTTGCTATATGGGTGTACCATCCAGTCAGGGCCAGCTGCACAATCTTAGGGACCCGGTACAAAATGAGAATGCAAGACCACCTGTTAAAAAATTATTAAGAATTTCAAGATGGCAACAAGAGATAACTAAACCAAGCACACAGCCCACATGTCCATGAAGCCAGCCTTGACCACAGTGGTACCTTCCAGAAGCAAACTTCAGTGACCTGGAAAACCTACTTCCAGTTGTTTGCACATCTCCATGCATTCTGTACCCTTGGTCATTAACATAGCTTAGATCTATTGATATCTTTGCGTCAGTCACATCCCCATCTCACCTACAACTAACACTGGGAGCAGGAAAGTGAGCAAGCCATTCATATGGTCAGCAGACTGCCAGGACCAAACTTGTATAAGGGTCCTGGAAGAAATGAAGGGCAAACAGCTTTGCAGAGCTTGGCAATGCACTGCATCAAGCAAGGTAGACACTCTTTTAGGCACCATTCCACGGAACCTTGGCTCTTAGAGCAAGCTAAAGAGTTCTGCCTAAGTTTGCTGGTGCCTGTCAAAGCAGGAGGTATTGTCCCGATGGTGACCTCACCACAACCCCACTCCACCCCAACTCTCTCACCAGCGAATTCAGTGGGACAATCAGCTCATGGACAGCCTGTACCTGCTCACTGGTCTTGCTGGGATTCCAGCCCAGTCCACTCCTGCGGTTGAGAAAAAGCCCAAGCAGCTAATCACAGTTTTATCGAAAATTAATTTAGAACCTCGGCTATAGGAGGGAAGCTATTATATAACGTAATTATATTACTATAATTAGGATAACTAATTATCATACAAAACTGGGACCCTCCTTTTTATGCCAGGAAAATAGGCATGATCCAGAACCGTCCCTGGCACCCTGAGACATATGGTAACCTGACCTATAATCATCTCGCTATTCTCTACTACTGTATACGCATACAATTGTCACTGTGTCCTGGCTCAGCTTTATGCAGTTTGTTTTTCTATACAAACGATTTTCATATGTAGTTCATATAACCTATACTTGTAAAATATTACTCTACCAGTACTTGACTATCCCTCTAACTTTCGAAGTCATTTTGAGTTAGTGTAGCTGAATTCTAGTTGCTAACTCTTTTTTCTTTCTCTGCAATAGTAGGTCTGACTAGAAATAGCATCCAACAGGCTATAATTATATAAAATGAAGCTTCTTCTCTAGTCAGTAAAATTCCAAGCTTCTCTTTCCAAATGTTTTGTTGTTCGTGATGATGACTCCGGTTTCTTAAGCCAACCCCTTCTTGAAGAGCAATTTAAAAATGATGATAAGACTTAAACTTACAGATGGGCAATCCAAAATTAAATCTTCCACAGTTACTATGTCCAGGCCAAGCTTTTCTGCTAGAATTTCAAATATGTATTTGTATGAAGGGTCAATTTTCATTTTCCGGTTTTCCCTTGCATCTCTAAATCGTGCCTAAAGAATGAAAACCACATGTAAAAACTGTAATTAGGAAGGGGGAAAAAACCCCAAGTATTTCACCTAAAATAAAAGTGCTCCACATGAAAACCCTTATTCAGAGCAAACCTGTCTCTCTTTCAATGTTTCCTGCAGATTGGGAATCCCACTCATGCTTCGCCGGTACTTAGACGACCGGCGGGAAGACGCCGAGGAAAGCACTTCGGAAAGCACCGACGGAACCGCTCGCGGTGCGGGCCTGGCTCGAACTCTATTCGCATCCGGCTGGTCCTCGTCTGGAAGAATGACCCCTTCTTCGGAAGGAATGAGGTTCCGGTAATCACTCAAAGAGGGCGCCCGCCCTGCCCCAAGCTCCGCCCCTTCCGGAGAGGGCGGGGCCTCCTCTCCCGTAGGGGGCGGGGCAACATCTTCCGAACGGGGAGGGGCTGCCTCTTCCGTCGAGGGAGGAGCCTCTTTTCCCTCCGGGGGAGGGCCACCTTCTTGAGCGTCTGGGTTTTCCATCCTCTTCTCCTGCAGAATACCTTAAACATCAAAACCTAGAATTATAAAATGTTCTTTTTCAAAACTGTACAATAAATCCTCCCCTTGAAGCCAGACCAGTAGCCAAACCATCCCTCTCTCCCTTGTCTCAGATAAGATATCTGCAGAAGCTAAGTTTACAGGGCAAGAGAGGTGATTTTGTATGGGGGACTGCAAACACAGACACACACACCCCTTTAGTTACAGACTGTAAGTGCTGCTCCTGATTGTGCTATGGCCCTAGGAGACTGTCCCTCCCCACACATTCCAGCCCTGCCATAGTAACCACTGCAACTGATGGGAAGGCACCTGTCAGGTGGCTTAGGGCTGAAAAAAGGATGAGAGCCACTGTATTACAGAACTGAGTGGAGATCACTGCCACGATACTGACCGTGCAAGAGACCAAACACAGAACTACACGGGCTTGAAATGTGCCTTGCTTCAAGGAAGGCTGTGATATAATACAGTGCATCAACCAGACATCCAACTGTCCAGCCATCTCATCTACATGAGCATAACCAAAAACCCACAAAAAATAAAACATCCCCTTAGCAGCCAAAATAGACATCCAAGTCCAAACACAAAGTTGAGCTGAAATGTAATTGTGACGATTTAATGAAGCAATGGTACCACATAAATTATAAATCTAACCTATCTAATCAGAAAAGCTCTAATTTTAGAGGAGTGTATAAGTTATCACGAGCACATAACCATGGAAGTTAGGATACACCAGTGGAACAGGACAGGAGGAAATGTCAGTTACAGACAAAAATCATACCGTAGGACAGTAACGAAGCCTCCATCAAAATAAACAAGTTTTCAGGATACAGTTAAAATCAAGAAACTAGAATAATAGTAAATATTTGTACACCAAAGGATACATTCCCAAGCAGACGAGAAGCCAGAGAAAGAGGCTTTCTAGTGGGAAATTCTGAGGAGGACATAGATGCAGACCTGAGCTAAGAAAGATGGAGCTTTTTACGGCAGGACACCAGCAGACAAGACACAGAGACAGTCTATCACCTATACCCACAACTGCCCTCTCCAAGTTTTCCAGAGAACTTATAAACAGCTGAAATTGTTTTCTTTGATACCCTTAGTTGGCCTACTCACGGACAGAAATACCCAAACTGATCTTTCAGCTGCCAGTTTACCCACCTACCCGCTCCTAAAATGTGTAAACATGAACCATTGTTCCCAAACTGTCTGCAGTTTTTTTGATCTTACCTCTCTCCTTTCTCTTTCATAAATCCTAATTTTTGCCTTTGGTCCTTGACCCCAATCTAATGTCTGTATTCTTCACACGTGAGTAAAATAACTAATTAAATGTGTCTGAGTTAGTATTGGACACAGGAAGATCTACAACACCAGGGTTTGTGTGTGAATTACATTCTTAACCCTTGAAATTGGCCTAGAGGAGTTGTTCATACTATCTGTAACCCAAGAACAAATATGATGACACATGTTAGTGAAGTCATATCAACTGCCCATCACTCTGCTCCAATTTATGCTTTTGAATCCTACAAAACAATTCACTTTATTAAGTAAGAGAATCTTCGTACCTTTTCTCAAAGGATATTGATAGGCATGATTGTCTGGGTTTTGCAACCAAAGCAAAATTTAATTTAATATCAGTACAGTAGTGAATGCATGTACTGATTGAGCTCAGTGGGACTGGAGAGCTTCCCTGTAGACAATCAGTACTCCTCGTAGGGCCACACAACCATTTAAGCCACTATTATTTAAGCCATCAAGAAAAAGCTAAAATTGAATCATAATACTTTGTTTAAGAAATTAGGGAAATATGCAATAAATCTTAATGAGTTTTCCATCAATAAATTTTCAGAGAACGTTACTATCCAACATAATTCATTTCCTGAGGATTCCACATGGGAATTCATGGGAACATAATTTCAGAACTAGTAAAACAAAAGAACTTAGAAATCATCTAGTTCAACTCTCCCATTTTACTGATAATGAAGGTCCAGAGAAGTTGCAGGTCTTTCCCAAGTACATAGCCAGTAACAATTTTTCTAAACTTCAGACCAGATCATTTTGCTGTCCTCCTTAAAGTCCTCCTCTGGACACCAAATACTCTTGTGTTCTCTTGTGTCCTCCAAGACCGTCCTAACTTGGTCCTAATCTCTCTCTTTCTTTCTGTTTTTTTCCATTGCCTTTACACCTGGTGTTGCCTGCAGCCAGGGCAGCATTAGCAGTTCCTGAAGCAAACACTGTTTTCTCACCTGTTGGCATTAGCAAGGAGCTCACAAACTAATGATGGAGGCAAACATACCAGCACATACTTTTAGATTTATTAGAACCAAAGTATGCACAAGAATAGTATCAGAGGAAAAATTTGGGAGGGAAATCACTAAGGAGCAGCTTTCATAGCTAAGTCTTGGTAGGATACATAAGAGTTCCCTGGAGAAGACCAGGGATATTATATTAACTGTCAACAATTAAATGCTAAATCTAAGGTAAAAGTAATGAGGGCCTGAACTAGGGTAGTGACAGTAGAAATACGAGTTGGGATAGAGTTGAGGAAGAGGAGAGGTATTGCGAAAACAGAATGGAGAAGAGCTGGCAATTGACTTGATGCTGGGGTGAGGGGGAGAATCAGGAAGATTAAAGACAAAAGGCTCAGGTTTTTAACCTGGATATAGCTGAATGGTGCCACCAGTATCAGAAACAGAGCAGAAGATTTCAGAAGGAATACAGTAAGTTCAGTTTTATTGTTGATACATTGAATTTGAGATGTTAACCAGACATCAAGGTGATACCATCCAGCAACAAGCTGGGAACTGGATGTTAAGGACTGGACCTCAGGAAGCAGGTCAGCCCTGGAAACAAATTTGAAATCTTACCTAGTTTTCAGAGGAGGGGTTGGCAGACTTTTTCTGAAAAGTACAAGATGGCAAACACTTTATTTATTATTTTTATCATAGAAATGCATTTACTTTTATTTAGGTTTAATAGACCCAGATATTTTCTCTTAAAGACACTGAACACAGAGCATGACAGAAAGAAACCAAACCATCATCTCAGAGTTCCTCCTCCTGGGCCTGCCCATCAAACCAGAGCACAAAACCTGTTGTATGCCCTGTGCCTGGCCATGTATCTTACCACTGTCCTGGGGAACCTCCTCATCATAATCCTCATTCGACTGGACTACCACCTTCACCCACCCATGTATTTGTTTCTCAGCAACTTGTCCTTCTCTGACCTTTGCTTTTCCTCTGTCGCAATGCCCAAATTGCTACAGATCGTGCAGAGATGAGACCCATCCATTCTCTACACAGGCTGCTTAGCCCAAATGTACCTTTTCCTGTTTTTTGCAGACCTGGAGAGCTTCCTCCTTGTCGCCATGGCCTATGACCGCTATGTGGCCATCTGTTTCCCCCTGCACTACGCCACCATCATGAGCCCCAGGCTCTGTCTCTCCCTGGTGGTGCTGTCCTGGGTGCTGACCACATTCCACGCCATGTTGCGCACCCTACTCATGGCCAGACTGTGTTTCTGTGCGGACAACGTGATTCCCCACTTTTTCCGTGATATGCCTGCTCTGCTGAAACTGGCCTGCTCTGACACTCAAGTTAATGAATTGGTGATATTCATCATGGGAGCCCTCATGCTCTTCATCCCATTCGTACTCATCATCGTGTCCTATGCACGAATTGTCTCCTCCATCCTCAAGGTCCCTTCTGCTAGGGGTATCTGTAAGGCTTTCTCTACCTGTGGCTTCCACCTCTCTGTAGTGTCACTGTTCTATGGGACAGTTATTGGTCTCTATTTATGCCCATCAGCTGATAATTCTACTCTGAAGGAGACTGTCATGTCTATGATGCACGCTGTGGTGACCCCCATGCTGAACCCCTTTATCTACAGCCTGAGGAACAGAGACATGAAGGGAGCCCTGGGAAGAGTCAAGCAAACACTTTAGACTTTGCAAGCTTTGCAAGCCGCATGGGTCTCTGTCACAACCACTCAGCTCTGCTGTGGTAACATGAAAGCAGCCATAAATACATAAATGAATGGGTGTGACTGTGTCCCAATAAAATTTTATTTATAAACACTGAAAGTTGGATGTCACATAATTTAAACATATCATGAAATATTTTTCTTTCTTTTTTTTAAAACAACCGTCTAAAACTGAAAAAAAAACCTATTAGCTCAAGGGCTGTACAATAGCTGGCAGTGGAATGGATTTGGTCTAATAGCCATAGTTTGCTGACTCCTGCTCTAGCGATGAATCATGGGAGTAGAAAAGATTGTCCAGAAGAGAGTGTAAAGATAGAAGAAGCACAAAGTAAAATCCTTGGAATGCATGTAATTTAAGGGGTCATTTGAGAAAAGAGAAGGAAAGCTAGAGCAGTCAGAGGTTTAGCAAGAAAATGAGAAGAGAAGAGAAATGGTACTCTAGAAGGTAGAAGAGTTGTAAGAAGGAGAGAATGGTCAACAGTGATATATGTTACAAAGAGCATGAGGACAAAGATGGATAAAAAGTCAATGAATTGAGCAACCAGAGAGCAGCATGAGACTTTCAAAAGAGCAATTCAGTAGAATGGTGATGGCATGATTCCAGCTGAAAAGAAGTATCAGGTAATCAAGTGCTGTAATATTAGAGGCAGAGAGAGTGAAGACTATTCTTCCAGAAAGTTGAACAAAGAAGGAGAAGCAGGAAATACACTGGGAATTTGAGGGTGAAGTAGAGTTGAGAGAGGTTTTTGTTTGTATTTTGTTTGTTTCTTTTGAGGAGAATTAAACACTAAATGAAAGAATCTAGCAAAGTAGTGAATAAAATTCATCCCTCTGCCACCTTCTCCAAACTTTTGCTCAATGTATGGAAAATTCTAGAAAAACGGGAACTCTGGAAAATGCCTGAAAAGACATTTAGTTGTATAATCACTATATTCACCATCAGTTGCAAGCCTCTCTCAACATTGTACCTTGCCCAAAACTTTGTTTCTCATTTTGTGCAATGAAATAAATATGAAAAAATCTTCATCTATGTACATTTATAAACTGACTAATCTCTTGAGCATTTTTTCTAACATAAATAAACTTATTTCAGTTTTTCAGTAATTATGTTTTGCCAGGATGATGGGGTTTCAATTCTTTTAAAAATAAATGATCATTTGGAGGATTCACACTCACCAATTTCAAAAGTTACTACAGCCTACAGTAATCAAGACAATGTGGTACTGGCATAAGAATAAGTATATAGACCAATGGAATAGACTTGACAGGCCAGAAATAAACTCATACAGTTACAGTCAATTGATTTTTGACAACAGGGCCAAGACAATTCAATTGGAAAAGAACAATTTTTTCAACAATCAGTGCTGGAACTACTTACTGGATATCCACATATAAAAGAATGAATTTGGATTTCTATTTCACACCACATACAAAACAACTCAAAATGAATCAAAGAGCTAAATGTAAGAACTAAAACTATAAAAATTTTAGAAGGAAACATAGATGAAAATCTGCATGATCTCAAATTAAGAAGAGTTGCCCAAATCTTGAATTAGGCAATGATTTTTTTATCACATGTAATCAAAGAAAAAATAGATAAATTAAACTTTATGAAAATGAGAAACTTTTGTGCATCAAAGAATACTATTAAGAAAGTGAAAAAAAATAACCCACAGAGTGAGAAAAATATTTGCAAATCATATATCTGATAAGGTTCCAGTATCTATAATATATTTTAAATACCTTGCAACTCAGCAACATAAAGAAACCCCAATTTAAAATGGGCAATTTAAAAATGGGCACAGAATCTAAATAGACATTTTTTTTCTTTTTGCCTTTTAAATATTTTATTTTTAATTATTGTTTGTGTCTCTTTATAGGGTGGGTACATGCAATACTTTGATACAGGAATACAATGTAAATTAATCAAATCAGGGTAATTGGCTATCTATCACCTCAGGTATTTATCATTTCTTTGTGTTAGGAACATTCCAATTCTACTCTTTTAGTTATTTTAAAGTATACCCTGACTTATTGTTACTTAAAATCACTTTGTTGTGCTATCAAATATTGTTCATTCTATCTAACTATCTAACCATTTAATATACAAGGGCTGTCCGGAAAGTATCCAGCCATCCTCTGGAAAGTATCCAGTCATATAATATGAAAATTACACATTAACAATGGCTGGATGCTTTCTTGACAGCTCTGTATTATGACACTTATTAACCATCCCCACTTTATCTTCCCACCTCCCCACTACCCTTCCCAGTTTCTGGTAACAATCATTCTACTCTCTATCTCCAGATCAATTGTTTTTAATATTTAGCTCCCCCCATGAGTGAGAATATGTGAGATTTGTCTTTCTGTGCTTGGCTTATTTCACTTAACGTAATGCTCTCCAGTTCCATCGATGTTGTTACAGATGGCAGGATTTCATTCTTTTGTGGCTATATAATAGTCCATTGTGTGTATGTATCACAATTTCTTTATACATTCATCCATTGATGGACACTTAGGTTGATTCCAAATCTTGGCTATTGTGAATAGTGCTGCAATAAACATGGAAGTGCAGATATATCTTTTTGATATACTGATTACCCCTCCTTTGGATATATACCCAGCAGCGGGATTGCTGAGTCATACGGTAGTTCTATTTTCAGTTTTTTGAGGAATGAATAGACATATCTGAAAGAAGATATACAAATGACCAATAAGCACATGAAAAGATGTTCAACATTATTAGTTATCAGAAAAATGCAAATCAAAATCACAATGAGATACCATTTTATACGCACCAGGAAAGATATAATTAAATGAATAAATAAATAAATAGTGTTGGCAAAAATGTGACAAATTGAAACCTTCATCTATTGCTGGTGAGAATGTAAAATTGTACAGCCTCTGTGCAAAACAGTTTGGCAATTACTAGGAAAGCTAAACACAGAATTAACATATGCCCCAGCACTTCCACTCCTAGATGGAATTCCAATAGTGATTCCACTGAAGAGACTGGAAAACATATGTCCACACAAAAACCTGTACACATATGTTTATAGCAGCATCAGTCATAATAGCCAAAAAGTGGAAACAACCCAAATATCAACCAGCTGATGAATGAAAAAACGAAACATGGCATGTCCATTTAATGGAATATTATTCAGTCAAAGGAAGGAATGAAGGACTGTTAAATGCTACAACATGGATGAACCTCGGAAACATCACACTAGGTGAAAGAAGCCAGATACAAAAGACCAGATAGTGTATGATTCCATTTATGTAAAATATTCAGAAAAGACAAATGCACAGAGACAGAAAGTAGATTAGTGGTTGCCAGGGGATGAGGGTAGGGGAAATGGGATTAACTGTTAATAGGCATGAGTTTCTTTTACAGGTGATAGAAATGTCCTGGTCTTAGTGGTTGTGGTTGAACAACACAGTGAATATAATAAAAACTACTGACCTGTATACTTTAACCTGGTGGATTTTATGCTAAGTATCTCTCAATTTCAAAAATGCTGTTAAAAAACAAAAGCATAATAAACACTGCACTAAAGAAATGGACGGTTTATCAGGGGGTTTTAATTTAGAAAATTTCCCCTCAAACATACAGAAAAAAATGCACTTTGAAACTAAACAAGAGACAAAGCTAAAAGGAGGCAGAACCACTTCAGGCAATGAGGGACTGTTACCCACCTGTCTGCACCAGTTTTCCCCCCTTGCTTGGCAGTTGTTTGTAATCTTGCAAAGAAAGGATAATAAAAGCTAAAAACACTTAATTTAGTCTTGATTATCACCAGTTGGGTTAAACACTATCTATGGTTACTAAAGTCAGGCCGAATCCATAAACTTGGAAAAGGAAATCTGAAAGCAAGTGAGAAGGAAAGGTGAAAAGAAAATAAGGGGGAAAGCTAAGAGGAAGACAGCGAGTAGAATGACAGGAGCGAACGGAGGGCTCCTCCCTCCATCTCTGTGCCACGGGCTCAAAGGGATCCGAGTCACTATCACATGCCCAAGGCTGTGATATTTACTCTGGGAGACAGAAAACAAGACAAGGCTGGGCACAGTGCTTCACTCTATAATCCCGGCACTTTGGGAGGCCAAGGTGGGAGGACTGATTGAGGCCAGGAGTTTGAGACCAGTCTGGGCAACATAGGAAGATCTCATCTCTACAAAAAATTTAAAAATTAGCTGGGCATGGTAGTGTGTGCCTCAAGATTCTTGTCTTGACGAATTCAGTCTTATTTGGGAGATAAAGTAATCTACATGAATCAATCAGAGAGTGTTAAACTGTGAGGTTCTACTGGAAAAGGAATTTAGAGAAGGAAGAAGTTAGTATAGATAAAGTAGACAAAGAGGATTTCATGGTGGATTTGGACATTGGTTGGCCTTCAAGGATGAGTAAGCTTCAATAAGAAGAAGAAGGAAGAAATCTGAAGAGAGAAGTTAGAAGTAAAGCTACAAAAAGTTATGAATAGGTCAAAACAGAGTTTAATTGGAAAAAAAGTTTAGAATTATGCCATATAGTATTCATTCTTCCAAAAGAATGAACAAGAAACAAGTATCCAGAATCAATTAAAATAAATAAATAGTAAATGTGATTTTTACACAAGCAGAGAATGTTCACATGTTAGGGCACAGGCTCAATTCTACTCAGTGTTTTTTTTCCCAGCACTCCTAGGTAGTTTTTTTTTAAATCTCCTAATTAAGAATTGGTCAAGTGTATAATAAAGTACACTGAAAGAACTCATGAGTTACTCTGTTCATATGGTAATCTATTAATCTATAGCCTCAGTGCAGGTAAATATAATAAACATACACCTTCTACCTCCGTATGTGTCAACTTACCTCAGGTTCCTTGGGATTTGTGGAACGCTGTTTAAGGAAACAAAAAAATACAGCATTTAATTTCTGAAACTTGCCAGATTTCTCCTCACAGAATACATGTTCTATGGAAAGAATTCAATTTGTGCTCTATTAATTGACAGCTGAATTATATAGTATTTTTCAAGCTACAGATAAGTTCTAATTTTATGAACCTAAACAGTCTCTACAGTTATTGTTCTAAACAATGGAAATTGATAACCAGGTACTGATCCCTATTGTGACAGAAAAAAATGAATTATAATTTGCTATAGTTTAAATTTATTAAAAATAAGTCATATCTAAGCATCTCAGAGTCAATAAATATATGACCACTGTCATTTTGGAGAGATTTTGCTTAGGAAAAAAGTAGAAATATCCATCTAATGAAATTCCATAATTTGAGATGCATTTTCTACATGGTTTTTGAGTGTCAAATCTTACTTGGCATGTAATAAACTCTAAATACTAAAATGTCAGCCTATCACTTTCAAAGAATGATATAATTATTTAATTTTAAGTTAGAAAATACATACAACTATTTTATATAGAGAAATTCCTAAAAACTGCAGCAAAATTTTTTTTTTTTGAGACAGAGTCTCGTTTTGTTGCCCGAGCTAGAGTGAGTGCTGTGGTGTCAGCCTAGCTCACAGCAACCTCAAACTCCTGGGCTCAAGCGATCCTTCTGTCTCAGCCTCCTGAGTAGCTGGGACTACAGGCATGCGCCACCATGCCCGGCTAATTTTTTTTTCATATATATATATGTATTTTAGTTGTCCAGCTAATTTCTTTCTACGTTTTTAGTAGAGATGGGGTCTTGCTCTTGCTCAAGCTGGTCCGGCAAAATTTTTAATAGTTACACAATTGAAATGAAAAAATCTTAGCAATACAAATTAATTTACTGTATATACATATTATATAAGTATGTACCTATGTATTAATATGTTTGGATACACACACACACAAGGTTTTGCTTCATTGCAACGTTTATAATAGCAAAAACAAGCAAAAAAAAAAAAACACACACGTTGGAAGCAACCAAGATGTTCCTTGATAAAGTACCCATTAACTGTACCATACTACCACTGTTCAATAAAATTTTAATGCAGACATTAGCAATAAAAAGAATGAGGTAGAGCAATATATGCAG